>JAJIBD010031471.1:0-26856 GCA_021461705.1 Cryptotis parvus
CTGGGAGAATATACCATAAGAATTGAGTCCCTACACATCTTCCAAATCATCTTTTATCCTGCTGATCGAGTTACATCTGGTGCCCAGGCACTGTGGGGAAACTCAATTGGCTAATGACTGAAACTGAGTGCTAGGATTTCAACAAAGAAGAGGCTATAGGTATTTCTGCACAGGAATTATTTTTATGCTAGAAATAGGATAGTTAGCAAAAGTTTCATTTATTGTATGAATAGAAATGATGATGAAACTCCCAAATATATTGAATTAGATACTCTAAATAAATATCCCACTTCAAAGTCAAACATCCCTTTTGTACTAAAGAGGCCTTATTTATTCTAAATCATTTTAATAAAGAAAAGGATCATATTTAATGAAACTAGGAATTGAAAAAATCGCACTGTTTTATTTGTAGTTTTAGAAGACTTACAATATCTAACTATGTGAGTTGACTTTTAATGGCCTGTTCCAGTGAGGGTCTTGAAGCTGGAATTTCAATGAGCTTTGTGATAAATCAGCTCTGAATTTAATGCTGTTCCTGTTATCCTGTCACTATTCTCTAGACTCCTGACCCCATACACTTAGCCTTTAGGTTAGCTTCCTGCTGTATATAGATAGTGTCTTCTCATTGGTATCCTGTTAAATAGCAGTTTTATTCTATCATGAATATATTAAATAATACTTTATTAATTCTGTGAACGAAAAGTATCTATAGTTTGCTTAATCTAAACTAGATTTGACAGACTGATAGAATACAAAAATATATTTGATGGAATTACTTGCTGCAAAGAAAGGTTAACCCACTAGGGCCAATGTGTTTTAAATAACATTTACTGAGATCTTTGGAAGTGACACCTGACTTGGTCAAGGTACTTGGCTTGCATGGCTTGGCTGACTTTGGTCTGGCTTCTAGTTGGTCCACAAGCCCTATAAGAGTATAGAGGAAGGAGTAAGTCATAAGCAGAGAGTTATGTGTGACTCAAAAGCTAAAACAAAAAATTGAAATAGTGAAATAGTTGAAATATAAATTTATTACTGATTTAGGAAGATAACACATCTTTAGTAGTCCCTTTCAATGAAGAGGCAAAACTTAACCTGTACTTTTATTTTTGGCTTCTTGATAACTTAGTTTTCTTCTCAATAAAACAAACCAGTACAAGGAGCCTTAAAAATTTTATAAGGATTATATGAGTTTATGAAAACTTTTACAGATTGGCCTGTGACTTTAAGTTTTGAAGACTGTGCTTCTTCCGGAAGTCACCTCTCTCTTTATATTATCTTTGTGCTGATTGGGCCTTTGCAGGAAGCTTGAGTAGGTACACTTTCATGTTAGTGGGACTAGAGCCTGGAGTCAGGCGAGGTGCTCCCAGGGGGACACTGGTAGTGGAGCCCTTACTGACTATTACTTAACTTTCTCTTCCTTACTGTTAGGAATTACATAGCTGAGGAAATGGTTGATGTTCATGAGGCCTGAGAATGAATGCAGACTATGAGCAATGCTAAAAGCAAGTCTCTCTTGTTGTTGTACTTTAAAAATGGAAGCTCAAAACTACTGACCTCTATTAAACTCTAAGCTCATTATAAAGAAGCTTAATGTATCAAAGTATGCCAACCACACTACTGCAGTGTACGGTGTCATAGCAACTTCTGGAAGCACCCAAATGGTTCAGAGTCTTAGAGTTCTGAAACGCTACCCACCTGTTTGGGGTGCAACAGAACACGAAAAGACAGAGAGTTCGAAACCATCAAAAGAAGTAAAACAAAATGTAGTGCTGTTCACAGACCCCACTCCCTGGCTTGTGGGAATATCCCAGCTACATTTCTGTTACATAAATACATTTCCTTCTAACCCCAGCAAGTGTTTGCTTCCTTATCTTCTAAAACAACCATATGCTTTAAAGATGTCATGCTTTCTCCATGAAATCTTTTGGCAAAGCCCCAAAGTCAGTGACAGAATTTATGCCTGTTCCCAATTTTAAGATTAGAGAAGTATTGCATATGTTTTTGAGGCTGCTGTATTATCATACCAACTTGCAAGTCTGGCGTTTCCCTCCTGATTCTGTAAATGCAATGTATGCACATTTGTGTTCCTCATTGTACATGCTCATTGTTTTCCTCATTAGTGCAGACATTTCCTGGAAAACTCACAGAATATGTATACTTCTCAAAGAGTGCGCGGCTCTTGCGCAAACCAGACTTAAACTGTTTCTCTCTTTGAAAGAAAATCGTTCTCTGTTCACTGCCCATTAGACAACTTACACATTGCTTTCATGGCAGCAATATCCGTCTTTACTATTTCACTGCTCCTGTGTGTTTTAGATAATGCTTTCAACCTATTGTAATGGGCCATCCTCATTCTCTACCAATCTTCATCTTAGTTTAGGTACCTTTTGAAAATCAATGTTGAGTTACTATGTCCATGGGAAGTAGTAATGGTATCAATTACTCTTTCTTTCTTTTCTCATCCAGTTGCCTGATGTTTTCTGATTCAGTTAGCACTAGAAAAAGACAAGCTGCATATAGTCTTTTTGTGCTTTGTGTCCCCACAGTTATGTTTCAATCATCATTGTGTGGCTTGGTTAATTTTTCCCTTTAAAAGCACTTTTTAGTTAATAGAATGTATTAGTACATAATATTTTCGACTTTTGCCCAAATACTGGCTTTTCTGCCTTATGTATTTTTACCAAGTGCATTAAACTATTTAAAAGATGTAAAAGTTTGACTTTACATTTAAGTTTCTCTACTTCTATATTAACGTTAATGGTAGTGAGTCGCTTTTAATGTCATTTTACTTTTGGTAAAGAAAAATCTCTGAGGTCTGTTTATTTTACTCACATCTTTCCCCGGTGACTTTGTATATTTGGGATCTGCTTCATAAATATGAGTCAAATTGCCGGCTCTCCCCTACATTTATCTATATTGTTTCATTATAGCTAATCCAGTAACAAACTAATACAGATTTGTATGCATTTTCCATAGTAGAATGTATTTTTTTTCACAATATAATTGTACCTGTCCTTATCATTCTCTGTATGCTGTGACTTTGTGTATAGAATTCAGATTACTAACATTCACATATATATCTATAGCAGTGGTATTAGAGCATTTACAGTTTCACTGAGTTCTGATTTTAATTTAACGTATCACTTCTATCACATGTCTTCCGTTGTTCATCGATTTGCTCGATCAGGTGCCAGTAACATCTCTATTATTGTCCCCTATTCCACATGCTAATACGGCCCAAGACCACCTCGGCTCACTCAGAACATGAAGAACTTCCAACCATTCCTTCTGAGTCATAGGAATAGAGATCTAATATTATTGCTGATTTTAATTATCAAATACTACACAGGTAACTTGCCATGCTCTGCAGTGTGGGTGCTCCAAGTTTTCCATTTCATTTTAATAATTTAATTAAATTAGTAAATATTCACCTACCATTGCCTTTGATGTAACTCTAGTGGTAATTAATAGAAGAGTCATATATACCTGGCTGTAGTGCTCACTCTAGATCCACAGACCACTGTAGTGCTCCCTCAATTTACCGTGATGCTCAACAACTGTTGGACTTCTTTCATTGGTGATCTTACTTTTTCTTAGTTGCGCTCTTATTAGTTGTTTACCATGGGTGATTCCCACACAAACTTATCAGGTGTCCATACTTCCTGGCTGTGGTGTTCCTAGCATCTTTTAGTGCTCCCCAAACTTCTTTGTTGTGGTGCTTATTCACCTATGCCAGAAGAACTTGAGCTGCTGGGGAGATATTAAATAGTAAACCATCAGAACCTATGTAATCACGCCCCACCCAAGATTAGATTTACAACCTTTTGATTACAAAGCTCTGCCTATAATTTCAGTTCTGAGCTATATTTGGGTTCCACGTTCTCATTTGAATAATGTCTCTCATCAAATTAAATTACATGTCAGTGGATATCTCCTATTTTGTTTATATAAGTGCTTAGTTTAAGCTTGGAACTATAATATGGTGAGGAAAAAAATGTACAAATACACATAGAGACAAGCAAGCAAAGATTGTGTGCCAGGGAAGAACACTGACTTGAAGAGTCAGTAAATATTCCCAGAATTTGAGTATTCACAGCTGCCTGAACTTATTAGTAGTACCTATAACTCATTTCTTTTGGCTTCAGCAGTATCTTGTTCTAACCAAATCTCGTGATTAATACAATTTTCAAACTCTGTTAACTTTGAAAATGCATTTGCCATTCGATGAAAGGGATGGATTTTGAACCCCACAGAGTGAAATTTTTGATTCATGAACGTTGAATTAAATTTCCTATTCAAAATACCTTAGGTTATTTATCATATAAAATATTTTCCTATAAAAACTTAGTTGTTCTATCACAATGGTACCTAACAAAGATAACTTGTGTTCCAAAGCGGATAACTTCATCATTCATTTATATGAGTTAAGATTAATCAATGTTACCCTAAGGACTCCTGTTAGACAGTGACAAAACAATGATAGGAATTGATATATTCCTACTCCTTGAATTAATCTCATGCTTTTGCCGAGGAAAATTAATCAATAAATAAGTGCTACCATTAAAATATTATGTTATAAAAAGATGAGAATAACTAAGTTCTGGGTAGCAGCACAGGGAGTGTGTCAATGAATAGATTCGGGACTGGTCTGGCATGAATACATTGTTACCATGCACATATACAAGATCTTGATGGTACTCAATAGCACACTGAGTTACGCCTTTCATTGCTGTTCTGTAGAAGGTGAAACCATTGGCAGACAAGATGGTATGTAGAGAAGGAGCTTTGTTGTCACAAGCCAGCAGGTTGGAATATAGCAGACATACATCATGGAGAACTGCCTTGTCTGCATTATCCCAAAGAGAATTTATATAGAAAAATAATCTGGACATATATTTTAGGAAAGGAAAGCTTCCAAACTAATGAGTTCACGTCATCAATAAATTTCCTGTGGGTTGAATCTCTGCAGTGTAAGTGTTCAGCATACATTATATCTTCTTTGTACGAGGTATTTAGAAGAGTTAAGACAACAGAAATATTTTTATATTCTCAATAGCACCTAGCCAGAAAGTTTGATAATCTAAAGTTTTTTTTAATTTGCCTTTACTTTTTTTTGGAACCACGGTGGGTTTTGTTAGTTTACTACTCCTTCTTGGTGCTAAAAGTGATGCAAGTGAGGGCAGAAGCAGCGACAGCAGGTCTCTGATGTTTATTAGGTTCTTCAATGTTTTCAAAAATTAAAATATTGAATAATAAAGATGCTCAGACTCAGAGGTGAAAAGTAGAAAGGTTTACTGGAAAGCAGAGAGAGAAAGTAAGTCCCTTTACAGGGAGGGAACTTAGTATCGCTTGTATCACTTCTCCTTTGTCTTCTCACTTAGTTCATAATTTGCTAGGGCCTGCACCAATATCTCCATATGTTCTGTCCTTGCTGAGTGTACCCCAGAGGTATTTGCTCACTCCAAGAACATGAAGAGCCTCAAACCATTCCTTTAGGTCATGAGAATGAGGTCTATAATTACTGGTTTTTGGCACATCAATTACAACTTAGTATTATGATATGTATTTGATATAGCCTGGTATTTGATATAACTTATGTATTTGATATAACTTGGTATAGTACTTTTAACAGCATAGGACTAAGTTAAAATAAATTTAAATGTAGCTTTTTCTGAGTTCATAAAGTGTTTTCAATCAAGTATTACAGAAAATGGGACACTTTGGGTGGGTCTGGCTGGTTTGAGTCTTTCTGTCTATCTGCCCAGGGATTGTTCATTGTCTTAGTCTTGTGACTCCTAGAACTAGGACAGATTATAGTCCTGGGAACTCCAGGAATGTTAAAATAGAGCCTAGGATGAATGTGTGTAGGTTGATGGGGAGAAAATGGAACTGCTGGCAAGGGAACTGCGGGCTACTGGATTGTTAGCAAGGAGAAACTGAGGTGCCCTTTTTCAAGGCGCTGCTCCTGAAAATTCTTAAGAGGTAACTCAGTGAAGGAGCTGATAAAGATCCAATAAGGAAAGCATGTACTTCCTACCGCTGAGCCGTCCCTCCTCATTGCCTCCAGCCCGCATCTTCAATGAGTAGGGTTTGTATCAGGTTCTTTTTTCCCTTATATTAGAAAACTCCGTACTCTTTCTAATATCCTGCACTCACACCCCATCTCACTACCGTGTTTTCTTGTTCTCTCTAAGATTTCAAATCATTATAACCAATAAACATTCATGGTTAAGCATTTTATTGGAATCCCATTTCCAAAGGCAGGTGACAGAGAGCTACATCTATCAGGAAATGGTTAATACTAGGTTAAGTATGAGAAACTCTTATTTCTAGACAAAGAGAAAATGAGTAATCCCAGGAAGAACTAATGAAAATTAGAAACAATTAGTATCCTTATGAAGTGCAGCATTTGGGACAACTCTTATCCAAGCAAGTAGAGGAAAGAGGTGTTGGACCCTCTTGCCCCACCCACCCCTCCCATTCCATTTTTCTTCAGTCTAAATTTCAAAGCTATGAACAACTATTGTAAACGAGAATTATAGCATATTTGGCAAGTTGTTTGCAAATATAACAGAGAAAGAGTGGAGGAGCTACAGAAAGCACCCTAGAGGCTAAAATGCCAAGTTTTCTGCACTTGTAAAATAATGGGATGAAATTACCCTCAGCATCCTGTTATGCAAAATGAGGTCCCTTAAGGAATAAATCCATAGCAGCTGTGCCCTTCTTTGTTAGTCTTGGCACCCTTCCTAACTTGTATTTTGGCTTCATTTATCATTTTTTCCAGAAATAAAATACAAATATCTTAAAGACTTTCACTAATTAATGTGTTTCTATTTTCCAACGAACATCTATAGTTGCAGAAGAATTCAAAATTTTAGTCTCTTTTTTATCTAACATCTTCTCTCAAGGTACTGTTACCTTCCTTCTAGTCCCTTGTCAAAGAGGTGTTTGAATCTGTGACACTGATAAGTGAAAGAATGTTTTAGAAAGGGAAGAAAAGAAATGTAAATCTCTCCTCTTACATCAACACTCTCATAATACTTGCAGACTTTATAGATCAGATTTTGTAATGAGGTTTGAAAGCTAAGTGAGAAGAAAATGTAGGGAAGTTCACGTCTTAGAGCTGAAGGTTTGTGATCTTGAGCTAAAAATTTTGTGTTAGTTAGAAACTATTTTCAGCATCATACTTGTCTCTGTAGCTGGTATGTTATCAGTTCTCTAAGGTGTTTAATATTATATTTGTAAAACTATTATAAAATAATAAAATTTTGGAGATAAATTGTATGGCCTTTGGGTTTTTTTTTAGTAAAACACTAGCAAATAATAAAAATAACTTGTACATATGCTAAGATATGAGATAGCAAAGTTGTATATGCCTTTACATTTGTGTTTTGTTAGAAATATAATCCTGTGGGGATAATTTTAAGGCAAAAATAAGTATACTTTTTCTAAATATTATTTTATCTTTTACATTATTATTTTCTTTTACATTGCCCCTTTTATATGTCTTTCTACCCTCTGAAAAACAAAGGAACCTTTTCCCCAAGTGACCGTGTCTAGGTTTAATTGCAAATTCACCTTGTAGTCTTATAATTCCTGAAAGAACTACTTTTGTGTTGAAGCTATAAAAAATAAACCAGGGGGTTTAAAAAAAGCGATTCAATAGATAATAAATTTAGACTATCTGCTACAAGAAGCTAGATTTGGATCTTGGATATCTTGTGGTCAGGACACTTTTTCAGACTTACGTTAGTGTGTCCTGGATGGTTTAGCACTAAACAAGTAAGGAGATATGACAGGTTTTTCTAAACTGACTGTAAATACACCAAAAGGAATGCAAAGGTGCTGTATGGGTGACCATGGAATAGTTCTTCCAGTAAGAACAAAAAAAAAAAGACACAAGAATAATTTTCTCATTTTCATTGGAGGCCACACACTGTAGTATAGGTCTTATCTCTTTACTCTACACACAGGAATCACCTCTAGTGTGCTCAGGGAACCATACGTGATGCCTGGGACCCAACCTGTGCCTAGCATGTGCAAAACAAGTGTTCTACCTGCTAAACTATCACTGGGACCCAAGACAATAATTTTTATATTGCATATATATATATATATATATATATATATATATATATATATATATATATATATATATATATATATATATATCTTTCAGGTAATTCTTATTCTAAAATCATCAAACAAATTTCAACACAATTCCTGCTAGAAGAAGTTTATTTTCCTGTCAAAGATCTTAGGATATTATTTCATTTAGATTCATAACTAATCTGAATCATTACTACATGGTGTTGTAGGTTAAGTTTCCTGCAAGGATAATTTGAAGCTTTTCTTAATTTGCTCAGTTAGAACTCTTCCTTGTAACTACTATCTGAGTTCAAAAATACTGGAGATGAACTCAAAACCAGCAAATTCCCTGGGATTATGCTATTGAGAATATAAAGAATGTTTCGTAGCTTGTCTCTCCATGGAAGTCTACTAAAAGTTTTCTTTATAATTGAAGATTTATCTGGAATTCCTCAAAGGTTACCCTTTAACCACCATTATCCAACTTAGAGTGTTCTGTTTCTCAGTTCTGCTTCCATATTACTTGCTTCCTATGAACACAGAGGCAAATGGTTCCCCAAGACATGAGCTTGCCATTTTCAAAATGGTAACATGTTGCTAATAAAATCACATATAGCCTTTTCTTTTAATTGATTGACCCTGGTGAACAGTAGAATTAAAATTTATGATCATTGCAACCTACTAAAAGCCAAGTTGACCCCTTAGTATGAGGGACCAGCTTGAAAATCAAAACAAAGTAAAACTAAGGTTATTAGCATCAAATAATGGGTTTTGCTATTTATCCTAGAAAATGGGTTTTTCCAAGTGAAATGTCTGTATATAACAGCATGTATGTTGCAAGGGTTACACAAAATGATCTAAGTGCTCTATTCTGCTTTTATAATCCTGCTTTGCCTTATGATCAAAATAGAAATGAGCCTGTGCCCTATGTAATTAAGTCTGTAAAAATTATAAGGTGCGTGTTACAATGCATCAGGGCTTTTGAATCTCTTTGGCTTGAGGACAGCACTGAGCTAATAAACTTTCCTTTACCTTATTTCCATTTCTGTAGAGACTGGATTAAGTGATGAAATAACAAGTGGAAAGCCTGGAATTTAGGAAAAACTGTCCACATTATTTAAGATGCAGATAATGGGAAGACAGAAAGCATATTTCCAGAAATGGGCAGTAGCTCCTCCTAGGGAGCATAAGAAGATTTTGGAGAAGAGATGGTAGCATACTAACCTTGATTGATGTAGGCAGTGAGACAGGGAGGCGCCACATAGCAATAAAAGTTCCTGAAGGGGAAAAAAAACTGGTCCTTCAACTATCCAGAGTCACCTGTTTGCAAACCAGAACCAGACTTGACAAGATCACTATCAACAATAGATCCTGAGGGAAGGGAAGGCCAAAGGGAATGTGAAGCCCGTAGGCCACAGACCCTTCTAATGCATTTAGCTGATCAAATCTCCGGAAGGAGATGAATCAGCTTCTAGGCCCAGGACCCAGCTCACAAGACTCCAAAGCATTCCAGTCAAAGAAAACCACTCCCAAAGTCTACTCCCCAGCAGCCCTAGCAAACTAGGTTAAGCCCCATATGGGAATAACTTGGGGAGAATCGTAAAAGACGTCCTGACCAAAGGAACGTGAGCACATGCTGCATGGACACATGCTGCCTGAGCCCATGTGGCTGAGCACA
This sequence comes from Cryptotis parvus, assembly GCA_021461705.1. Taxonomy (NCBI): domain Eukaryota; kingdom Metazoa; phylum Chordata; class Mammalia; order Eulipotyphla; family Soricidae; genus Cryptotis; species Cryptotis parvus. The sequence goes on from JAJIBD010031471.1 coordinate 9,767, forward strand.
TGTAGTGCCTGAGCACAGCTGTTGCCCACATCTCCCCTCTTGAGATGTGCACTCTCTCTCTCTCTCTCTCTCTCTCTCTCTCTCTCTCTCTCTCTCTCTTTCTCTCTCCTCCCCCTCTCCTAAAACCTCCTTAATAAAGTCTGTAAAACTTTTCTGCTCGTTGACTCCTGAAAATTCTTTTTCTGCCGAGGAAGACAAGAACCCTAAGGCAGCCCTGGGTAAGGCCTAGGACTGACTTTCCTTTCCTGCAAAGAGCGATTCCTCGCTCCAACCTGAGTCCGTGGCTCCCTGAGAAACCTCGGTGGTGGGGATCAACTCCTGTGCCTAGAGATCAAGCGGACATCAGGTGCGGCGACGGCCACCTCATGGGGCTGGTGGGGATCAGGCCCATGCCGTATAAGGGGCTCATCGCAGACTTTTTCAGTCTTAAGCCTGCCCAGGGTCCCCTGGTGGCAGAGGCGGCTGAGGAGAAAGTGACCATCTTTTCTCCCGTGGGGGCCACCGTGAGTCCACCTGCATAAACCTTAGGTATAATCCAGGAGTGTTTCCTGGGTGTTGCTAAGAAAAGGTAGATATCCAGGGATAGTGCTGAGTGCTTTTTTTTTTCCTGGAAACTCAGGGTGTTGATGGGGGATTAAGTCAGATAAGTTTGGTAACCTCTGCCCCAGGGCCTGCAAATGAGTTCTTGTTCTTGTCTCAGTTTTTTTCTTATTTTCCTAGAAGAAAAAATAAGAGCTGCTTCCTATTTTATGATCTGTAATAATCTCATTTTGGGATGGGCATTACCCAAAAATATGTTAGATTTGAGAAGGCATTAGATTTGCCTTCCTGAGTAATTCAATCTTTTTTACTCCAAGTAAATATGAAGTCATCCCCTTCTTATTATGTGAAATCTGAATCTACCCTTGAAATCCTAAAGACAGGATAAATATATCTTACCTAAAGATAAGATAAATATATCTTACCTCAAGCTTATTGAGGTTTGTAGGGAGTATAAGATGCCGCTCTGTCTCAGGTTCATTGATTTACAGAAAGCCTTTGATTCTGTGGAGACTGAAGCAGTCATTGAAGCCCCTAGCCAAACAGGGTGTTCAAATCCAATACATCAAGATCCTTCGTGAGCTGTATTGCGAATTCACCACTGGGATCTCACCATTCTACAAAAGTGATCATTGATGTCAAAAGAGGGTTCGACAGGGTGATACCATTTCACCAAAACTCTTCAGCACCACCCTCGAGAACATCATGCAACAATTAAAATGGGAAGGAATGGGAGTGAAGATAGATGGTCGGCAACTACACCACCTCCCGCTTTGCTGAATGACATCGTTCTAATAATACCAAATATTAGCCAAGCAGCACAAATGCTGGCTGACTTCGACCAAGAATGTGGAAAGATAGGTCTACAGCTGAATCTAAAGAAAACTATGTTTATGAAGATTGAACTAGTTCCAGAGGCCCCATTCCTCTCAATGGAACAAACATCTCTGAATGCAGCAGTTATGTGTACCTAGGTCGAGCAATCAACATGATGAACGACCTAAAACCTGAGCCTGTGCAGGAAGGAAGAGAGCGGCATGGAATGCCTTCAAAGGCATCGAAGAAATAGCTAAAAGGACAAATAATCTTTGGCTCCGGGCACATCTCTTTGATTCCAGTGTTCTCCCTGCATTAACATATGCCTCAGAGACCTGGGCCCTACCAAAGCAGGATGAGAATGCTATTGGGTCTCTCAGAGAGAAATCGAAAGAGCCATGCTTGGAATATCACGCCTCACTCAAGTGAGAGAAGGAATCCAGAGTTCTGACCTCTGTCGCTATTCCAGAATCAGGGGATGCTGTCTCGTTTGCCAAGGCATCGAAAATCAGATGGGCTGGACATTTAATGCGATTTGGAGACAACCACTGGACTAGAGCCATTACCGACTGGATCCCATGAGATGTCAAAAGATCACGTGGTCACCCACCTACAAGATGGTCAGACTTCCTTGTCAAGACCCTGAAGGAATGGTTTGAGGCTCTTCCATATTCCTGAATCAACCAGATGCCATTGGGCTACATTGGCACGTGATAGGGTCCAATGGAAATGTTACTGGCACCCGCTCGAGCAAATCGATGGATAATTGGGATTCAAGTGATTTAGTGAAGATAGGATAAATATAGAAGATCTGCTTTCTGTTGTCTATGCAAATTCTCTATACATATATTATCAAATTGATTTTTCTTTGCTAATCTACCTAATGTTATTTTGATCAAATAGTCAGAAAAACTCAAAAGAGTATAAATATTTTTATAGACACCGAATAGTATGAAAATTTGGATTATAGGTTATGATTTTTTGAACTCTCAGGTCAAATTACCTAAATTAACCATTACATTTTTCCACAACTTAAACCTCATTCTTTCTCAATGACAGAATTTGCAATGGACTTAAGTAGAATTCAGATCTGAAATGTCTTCTGGATGGGCAAAACATTTTGAGAGATGGAGGTAAAAAAGAATATCTGGAGTCCTTTCTTTTTTATTTATAAATCTTAAACCATGTAGCATATTACAATAACCTATCTAATCAAAATAATGTGGATTAGATAACATTCTTAGATAATAAGTTCTATTCTCAAATGTTTTGGAGCTGAGCACTCTGGCTATTAGACCTTCTGGAGAATTTCACTGTATTCCTTGTAAAAGATTGAAATTTGATACCTGAGAAAACGCTATTTATTGTATAATGAATGACACAAAAACAAATATGCAATAAGCATTTTATAATTTTATAAATGTATAAAATATATAATGTTAATTAGAACAGTATATACATAATTTCTGTATAATATTTTGTTTATAATATCCATTATGCAAAATCTTCATAAATATTATATAAAATATATATCTAATGTCTTTGATTTAATGCATTTGATGCTATGACTTCTTTTTCTAATGCATAAAGTAATTCTGAGCTAGGATAATCTACTTTTACTTCCTGATTAATGTCTATCTCTGAAGGTATGTTAAACCCTTGGATAAACATTTTATTTTCACAACTTGTAGAGTAACTAGAAAATCATAATGACAGACTATCTTCTAATTTTTTTTTAGTTTTGAAACTTGAAAATGTACCTAGAGGCTAATGACAAGTAAATCTCAAAAATTCAATAAATACATAATAACGAACTTAATTATATATATTTGCAAATGTATGAATATATATTTGCTACTGATTTCATGAGATATACATATGTATAGAAACAAGAGATACAGGTCAATATGTTTTAAGATTCTTTAAAAAAGGATGCAGTTAAACATAGAATATTGCTATTATTCTGGAGACAAATACTATCCTACAAGCAGATAACTGTCATCACTCTATATTGAAAATTTTCAATTTAAGGGTTGTAACTCAACCCAAAATTGTGCTGTCAGCTGAGAAATGGTATATAACTTCCAGTGTCACTGTCACTATTTTTCCCAACCTTTGGAGACCAAACCCCACTTTTCACCTGCGGATATTAATGTAAAGCAGAAATCAGTAGTTGTCAATGCCATCAAATGTTATTCTCTCTGAAAAAGAAAGTTCTTAAGAAATCAAGTCTGCTAACGCTAAGAAGCCTACATAAATAGATTTTTTGTGATATTGCTTTATGTCAGTGCTTTGGTCAAATAGAATGTGTAGGTGGATGCTGTAATACTAGCTTGCAAGTCATTTGGAAGAAAATAATTATGCCTAGGGCAGTAGAAAAATTTCAATTTTGAACTGGAGATGTGAAAGTATTAACAATCACGCCTACTGAGATGAACTATCTACCAGTGACATTTAAAACTAGCCTATTCATTTCTATTCTTTATGGGCTAGATGTCTATTTCAGGAATTTATGGCAAACATCTGATCCAAAAGTAGTTATGTTCTTGACAACAAAAAGTGATAAAGAAGCTGTAAAGAGCAATGAAAATTGATGGGAATAGAGAGTGATAAACAGCAGAAAAGACCCATTAAGGGCCAAATGATTGGTAAAGCCTGAGGAGGAGAAGGACTGTGAGGTAAATTGAAGTGCAGGGTGATCATTTCACGGGTGCAATCAGCCAACTTGAACTCACAATTTCTGGTTTGTTCTGGATTGAAACTTGAAGGCGACTTATTAGAGTTTGGATCTGATATTCTGCAGCTGTGAGAGGAAAAGAAAGGTCCATGACTCCTGTTTTTAGGGACCTTACTCTAAGAAAATCTGCAAGTTTCAGGTTGTTTGAGAATTTCTCACCCGGCCTGAGTAAAATAAGTGTGCTTGTAAGCTTCCCAATGGAGTATATGACATCTAACAAATTCTGACAACAAAAAGTATTGCCTTAATATCTAATCATAAAATAAGGACTTTTATGGTTGATCACTTCTTTTTTAAAACCAAACCATGCCCTGAGCTACAGTACTCTACTTTTGAAGTTTCATTAAGCTCTCAACTTTTCTCTTATCACACAAAAAATAAAGCCATCATCATAATCACCCTCATTAGCATAATGCAACTATAAATTGAGTAGAAATCTTTTCTTAAATTGAAATAACATTGCATTATAAGATTTATCTTCTATTTTATGCACAATTGAAAATATCCTATGGAGATCTGCGATAGCTTGGTGGTAGAGCACTTGCCTTGCAAGTGTGAATCTGAAACTAATATTAAAACCTCCAGAACTGGGCCACTGCCTTCTAAAGTGCCATCCCTAGAAATTCTGCAGTTTGGGACTCCTGATGCCACAACAAAATGTGTGACTTCAGCACACTGCAAACCAGATATGTGAAAGCATCACAGCAAAATGTGTGTAACCCCCAACAAGCACAGAAACACAACTGAAACTGATGCAGGTGGGCCTCATGGGTGGCTTATGTGAGGCTGGAAGGGAGAGAGATGGTTGCTTTCTCCCTAGCCGTCTCTGCCACCCAGGACCCACTGGGCAGGCTTAGGACTGATAAAGTCTGCGATGAACCCCTGCAAGGCGTGGGCCTGAGCCCCACCAGCCCCACGAGGTAGCCATCAAGCCACACCTGATGTCCGCTTGATCTCTTGGCATGGGAGTTGATCCCCACCACCTGAGTTTTCTCACGGCCACGGACTCAGGTAGGAGCAAGGAATTGCTCTTTGCAGGAAAGGAAAGTCAGTCCCTAGGCCTTATCCAGGGTTGCCTCAGGGTTCTTGTCTTCCTCTCAGAAAAAGAATTTTCAGGAGTCGATGAGCAGTGAAGTAAAACAGGTTTTATTAAGGAGATTTTAGGAAAAAGGGAAGGAGGAGGGAAAGTAAGAAAGAAAGTATACATCTCAAGAGGGGAGATGTGGGTGACACACATGCTCAGGCACCACATGTGCTTTCGGCCACATGGGCTCAGGCAGCATGTGTGTTCAAGCAGCATGTGCACATTCCTTTGGTCAGGACGACTTTTATAGTTTTCTCCCCAAGTTACTCCCATATGGGGCTTCAACCTAGGTTGCTAGGGCCGTTGCCAAGGAGAGTAGACTTTGGGAGTGGTCTTCTTTGGAAATCTCCTTTTCTAGACTTATGTTCCTGCTGGGTCTTCTGTCCTGGATGTAACTAGATTAGGGGCCTGGGTGAGACAGATTGATCCAGATTCCTTAGGGTCTACTGAGGTTTTTATCAAGTCTTGGTTCCGGTTTCCATCAGGTGAATCTGGACAGCCTTAGGGTGAAACTTCATTGCCTTGGAGAACCCCTGTCTGCCTTGCCTACATCAAAACTGTGGAAGTACCACAACCATGTGCAATCCCCAGTTCAACTCAGAAGCAATAGGGGAGGGATTATTTTGAGTGGTCAGGGACTTGTGTTCAGGATTTACTCTTGGCTCTGTGCTCTGGGATCACTCCTGGTGATGCTCACGGGATTATATATGGTTCTGGGGATCAAACCCAGATCAGCTGTGTGAAAGGCAAAATATTTATATGTTTTATATATTGTCTTTCCAGCCCAGGAATTTTTTTAATGGAAAAAACCTGTAAGTGTTAAAGCGTGTCAGTAAAAGTCTAATTTTTCCCGTGATTAATACATCATTTTATCCCTTTAATTAGCTCTCTTCTCCCCTCTCTGAAGTAATTGGTCCTACAGTTTAAACATTTGCTTTTTATTTTATTTAAGTTATCTGCATGTTTCTTTTTAGTATGTGTTAAAGAACTTACACAGTTCTTGTTTTTCTTTTTGTTTACACTAAGCATGACACCCTCTAGGTTTATCCAGGTTGCAAATGGTAGGAGTTCATGATTTTTATAGCTGAGAGTAAGTAATCAATGAAGTAGTATATTCACTTTACTCAATGATCTGTCAATGGGAATTTTGGTTGTTTACAGGACTTGGCTATTGTGAATAATGGTGCAATAAACCAGGAGTGTGAAAGAAGCATATCTCTCTTCAGTTTAGTGTTTTCATATTCCTCTGGTAGACATACAAAATGAAATAACTGGATCATATAGAATTTCTATTTTGAAAAAAAATTGAGGACTCTCCTGCTTTTTCCATAGTCACAACTGTACAATCCCTTGGGGCACATCCCACCTAATCAGTCCCGGGCTGTGTCCTGGGTCTGTGGATTCCTCCCCCTCTTTATGACTTGTGGAACAGCTAGACCTTTCTTGGGGTCTCTGGGTCTCAGTATTGAAGCTGTTTGCAAAGTAGAAGAGTATTGGAGGAATGGAACCTTCTTGAAGGAACTCCACATGTTTGTTCTCAGCCTTCTTGGCTTCTCTCTGCTAGCAGATGTCTTGGCAGTTCAAGACAAGAACTCTCCTTATTGCAGTTCCGCAGCTCTGCTCTCAAGGGTAAGAGCAATGTGTGACTTTTCAGGGCTCCCCACAGGTGTTCACTCCCGGGGCTTGTTGGGGCAGAGGGAATCAGAGATCAGTCCAGTTCGCCAAACTTCCAATAGGCTCTGAGAACCTCAAGGCCCAGCTCCATTTAGAGTGAGAGACAAGCCTAGCATTTCCTCCAAAAACTCCACATCAGAAGTAGTTCAGAGTATTAACTCTTCTCCCCCAGTCCTCTTCAACACCTCTTACGTCTTGGCTTTGTACAAGTGTCAGTTTTACTGGTGTGCATTGATGCCTCCTTCTTTTTTCAGTTTTTTTTTTTTTTGCTTTTTGGGTCACACCGGCGATGCTCAGGGGTTACTCCTGGCTCTGCACTCAGGAATTACTCCTGGCGGTGCTCGGGGACCATATGGGATGCCGGGGGATCGAACCGCGGCCATTTGAGGCGGACCGTGTGCAAGGCAAGCGCCCTACCCACTGGGCTATCGCTCCGGCCCTGATGCCTCCTTCTTGTTTTGACTTTATGTGGAAGTAAGAGTATACTTACTACCATTTTTGTGGGTCTAGGGGCAGGAGGTATGTGGATTTACTTGATGATTCAAACAACATCTATCTGAATCAGAAATAATTTTCCCCCTATCTAGATAAGGAAGCTCAAAATAGTTGAAAGCTGTCTGCCAGGTTTATATAACTAGTAAATTATCATAGATAAGTCATTTACAGCTTCAAAAGTCCATTCTCTTTCTGAAAGCAAATTATATAGCATATTATACAGTATGTGTCAACCTGATATGCTTATATTTAGGACTAGCAATTTGCATGAAAATTTTGAATGTTAACTTTTATTTCAGCAGTTATTCATGTATAGTACTTAAGTATTTACAAAGTGACTGTAAAAACATTACCTAATTTGAGACTCATGACATTTTTTGTTGGCTTCTAGATGGGATTTTTAACTTCTTTGGGCACAAATATCATAGTCTACATTTTCAATGTAACACTCCTGTTCTCAACTCTTGGCACCCTGCTATGCCTGAAATTGGCTCTCAAAGAATAGGCTTTGGATACAAATATCATCTAATAGCTCGTGTAAATAAATGGATGTTTATATTGCTTAATTTATTTATACAATGAAGTTTCAGTTCTTTCTTAGTTTACCATAGGATGCTAATGAGGCTGAACACTGGGTTGAGACTTGTCTTTGAATCAACCTGCTTGTTTCCATTGAATGCTAATACCACCTTTCCTTGTATACTGGCTTCTGGGTGAGCTTAAGATTTTAGAAAAATCCTTCTTAGTTCAGTCAAGGTGTTAAGAGTAAAAAAAGGAGTGTTGATTGTTACCTTATTCCTTGTATCAAGATGAAAGTGACTTCATTGCACACATGGAATTATAAATAGTTCTTGATCGCTATTGCCCTTAACCCTCTAAAATCTGTTCTGTGGAGAACCATAGCAATAGGAATGGATTTCAGGATGGAACCAGGTAATATAATAATTTGTATCTGGAATTAGGAATTAAATAGCCAATAATTTTTCCAACAGGCTCTTTGGTTCATTATTAACCATTTATTGAGCAATCTTTTCCTGGCAACTCTACCGTATTGTAGTGAAGAATTTTCTCCTCAGACTCTGAGGGGTGTGAACTTGATTCCAGAGGTATATATTAAGACACTGACACAGTGGAAAGTTCTGGATAGTAGTACTCGTTTTTGAGCACAGTTTAAGCCTTTTATACAATATTTGGGTGGAGGGGGTACAAGCACAAATCACATGATATTTGCAAGGTCCTGGGCCTTTGTAAGAGATAACAATCACAGATTTAGCATTTTGCAAGGTAGCATTTGCAAGGTAACAATCATTGATTTACATATTCCTGTCATCAGAAGACCAGGCACACCCCTGCCTCACCTAAGATGTAAATCATTTGCCTGCCAGTCTCCCATTGGATAAGCACAGATGTCTTTCACATAGGTGTAAACTCTCCAGCATCAGAAGCTCCACTACCCTAAGAACAGGGCCCATCTCTGGGACCGCCCCAGGGGCCTTATGGCAGAAAGTACCAGTCCTCAATACTAGATGCTTAGAGCCCAACAGAGATATAATAAATTAGTTTCTCAGGGTCAGGGCACCTTGAGATATAGTTTACCTAATGTCTAAACTGGTTCACTGAGGGTGATGATAAAGATACTATTTACTAGGTAAATTTCTGCTTTAACATGTGTTTGCTTTTTCATTTTTCCTCTACAAATAGTTTAGCAATTTAAGGGACTATTCCTTGCAATTTAAATAATTAATACAAAAAGACAGGATTAGTACGAGTACCTCTTGGTGTTTCACAATCTCTAAAGTAAATTTTAGAAAGTTCCTTGTATTTTATATTTTAATTGTTGATTGCTCCTGAGATTTCTGGAGTAAAGACAGTATTGTATGATACTGCATTATCCAGATACCTGGAAACCAACAGCCTGGGAGGGAACAGAAAAAACCCTGGTGACCCGGACTCAGAGCTCTGTATCAAGGCCTTGAACCTTCCACTTTTAGCTGAAAATGGAAAGGAACACAAAAGAGACTTGGATAAAAATGGGCAAAACCTGGAATAAATGGCTTTTGCTTTCTTGCTTTATTATTATTTTGTGTTATAATATTGACAGAGGAACCTAAAGAAAGTAAAGCAATGCTATGAGCTTTTATTTTATGTTAAAGAAGACTAGTGCCTTCTGGACTGAACCTCAATGTAATATATACTGAGTTTCAGCTGGGAGCAATTTTTTTTCCTTCCTAGACAGTTATAATAAGTCTGTTCTGGAAGCTTATGGGTTTTATAATGGAAATGCTGAACCAAACTTAACAGAGGCATCGTGTGAGAGTGGATATAATAACAGCTCTGAAACCTCCAGGACAAGAAGACCAGAAATCATCAGTGAATAGGAGGAAAAAGACTGAGATGTACATAAAAAAATGCATACTGAAAAAAAAGAACAAATATGTGTTTTCAGTATTGCAGCCTAACATTTTGAATTATTTGGGGAGCGATTTGGTTGCGGTCTTTATAATAGAGTTAAATTGGTTTCTTAATTTAGCCACTGCATTGGTTTAGCTTCTCTCTGTTCTATTCTAAAAATTCATCAGCACATCAGTCAGCTGCAGGGCACTTGCCTCAGTGTGCGTGCCTGCTATGAGATAGGGTAAAAGTGGATCAAAACTTGAAAGCACAGATTCTGAGAGTTTTCTGTGGTGTGTGTTTTGGAAAAAAACTCAGTAAGGCAAACCACAGCAAGCTTCAAAGGGATGAATCTCTACTACCCTTCACATTACCCATATTTTTAAGTCAAATCATTTGTCTTTGAGTCTCTTCGGTATGTTATGTTTTGAATGTTTATCCATAACCATCTTAGACACTTAAATTTTATTGTAGAATTTCCTTCTTATCAAACCATTTATAAAACAATGGTGCCGTGGCAGTGAAGACAATTAAGAGAAGCATTATCAGGAAACTGAGGAGTATCAGAAGCATCTTCCTTCCTATTAACTTTCACAACTGCACATGTGTGTCAGCCATCACAGATTAAAGAAGCAATTAGTCTGAACAGGAGGGACGTGAAGCTGATACTTAATACACGAACAGACTGTGAACTTGAGAGTCTCCATTTTGGTTATACTTCTAAGTAGAATTGCAAAAATCTGTTCTATCATAAGCCACCGTTCTAATCAAATTAAAAAGCCAATACTGGTAAATTGCATTTTTATGTCATAAATATGCATTTTTAGAGATTTATGGACCCAGAATGAACTGACATAATGATTTATCTCATCCGTGATTAAAAGCTGAATCATTTTATTTGTCTGGATGTTTTTTATGATGAGTTAGTCTCCTCAAAGGACAAAATATCAAACTGATGTTTTCAGTGATGTTTTCGTCACTGAAAACATCTACGGAACTTAGTGACATTGTTATGATTAAGGGGTATTAAGGAAAAGGTGTAAATAAAGAATGTTGATTATGATCATTAAAATTTAGAGTTTTTTAACACAAGCAAATAATTAAGGCAGTTTTCAAACCAGGTTATATTTCCTTTATGCTCCAGTATGTAAGATCTCTCACAATCTTACAAACTACTTCTCCTTCACCCCCAATACTGTATTTACTGAAAGACTCTAAACTTTTTATTTCTAAGATGCTTTATCAGCATTCATGGTAAGCAGAAATCAATGGTTGGAAATATTTTAAATTTATAAGGATAATTCTAAGCTCATAGTGTAAAAGTAAGCACCACTATGCGTTGACACTGTTGAAGTTGTTGACAAAATTCAAGACTTAAGGTAATATTAAATTATACCTTTTCTAATTTTTCATGAATGAATTCATTAGTATTTCAGAAGATCTTTTTTCACAGATTATTCTTAATATTTAGATGGGAAATCACTGGATATATTTTTAGTAAATAGATTGATTAATCCTTAAAATAATTTTATAAGTGAACAAACATTACAGTATTTAAGTGGTATAGCTTAATACAACATGTATGTAAAGGATTCACAAAATTCTGTGACATCCTATCACCAAAGGATCCCTCTCCCATTTTCCCCCTCACCCCTAAAGTTAACACTACAGTTTTAACAGAGCGTAGGCGTTAGATAATTTTAAGTATCTGATTGTATTATCTATCACTTCTTTTACTATTTCATCTAGCAAAATCATCTTGGATCCCAATTATTTTATCTCAAATCATATGACATTTCATCTTTTTAAAATCATATATAATAAAATATATTACATATATGAAGATTCTTTACCTAGTCTCATGTTGATAAGCATTTATCAATAATTCTACAATTGCAGGAATAATGCAGCAATAATGCTGCAATGGGTTCTTGAACATTTTTTTCGTTTAGAATTTTCCCCATCTTTCAGATACATATCTAAGATTGGTTTTCCTAGGTTATATGGTGCTTCCATTTACATGTATTAATTTATTTTAGAAGAGAAGGGCTTGAGTCTCCTTGCAGTGCTCAAGGGTTACTCCTTGTTCTGTCTTCAGGGTCATTCCTGGCCATGATTGGGGTACTATATACAGTGTCAGAAATAAAACCAGAGTCAGACTCTTGCCAGGTAAGCACTTTTTCTTCTGTGCTTTTTCTCGCCCTACAAATATATTTTTAATTTCAATTTTATCATATATATTATGCTTTACAAGGTTGTTCATAATAGAGTTTCAGGCATTGATGTTCCAAAATTAATCCCAGTACCAGTATCAGTTTTCCTCCACCAAATCCCAGTTTCCATCCTGCAAACCAGCCTTCCTCCTTAATTGGCACATTTTTAGGTTTTGCTTCCCTACACTTCTCATTTCTGTAATCTATGGTCCAGTGTAATCTAGTTATCCCGTTTCGATGCTTGCATCCCTTTTTCCTGTTATTCTATTATGTACATATTTATAAACATATATATGCAATTATATATCTTCTATTACATATGCATAAATATATATTAAATTTTAAGAAATTTCCATACTGTATTTCAAAGAATATAACAATTTGCATTCCCATTCAGTGTCCTAAGATTCCCTTTTCTCTATAACCTTACAAAATTTGTTTCCCACATATATGTATATATACATACATATATACATACACATATAAACATATATACATACATACATACACATGAACACACATAAACACACACGCGTATATACATTTTATTTTTTCACTGTAAACTACGAAGTTATTCATGATTGGGTTTTAAGCACACAAGTATCAAACCCAATCCCTTCACCAGTGTCCACTTCCCTCCAACAATGCCCCTTTACCGCTTCCGTTGGCCTCCCACTCACCAATCTGCCTCTGTGAGACACTTTTTTTCCTTTTAATAATTTTTGGCAATGTGGTTTACAGTGCTGTTGCTGATAAGTTTTTTGTGCACGACACTTTAGTGCCTTGCAGCTCTACTCTCCTTCCTATTGAACACTTTCCCTCTCTCATTATTGTAACCTCTTTCTTGTCATGTCCACAATTCCCCTCCCCCAACACACACAAACACACGTAGTGGCATGTTTTCCAATTGAAGACCACTTCTCATGTTCTTTGTTTTCATTGTCTTTTGAGCATCTGATACCATACCGTTATGTTCCTTTATATATCACATATGAAAGAGATCAAAAGAGATCGTTCTGTGTACATCTTTTTCCCTCTGACTAACTTCACTCAGCAAGATACTCACCAGATCTGTCCACACAGCTGTAATTTGCATGACTATCTTTTCTTATGGCTGAGTAAGTCAATTGTATATGTGTACCATAGTTTCCTTATCTAGTCATCTGTTCTTGGATACTTACGTTATTTTCATTTTATGGCTGTTATAAATATGCTGCAAGAACATGAGGGAGAATATAATAATATAGGAGCTAATGACTTTTCTCCATTATTTTTGGCCCTTGAGGTATATTCCAAGAGTAAAATTGCTAAGTCAAATGGGAGCTTAATTCGTAGCTTTATGAGGAACTTCCATACTGTTTTCCTGAAAAACTGAGTCAGTCAGTATTCCTAAGAGCTGTTTATGAGGTGCGAGTCTCCTTGACCTAGTCTCCCAGCATCCACACCAACACCACCTGCCTTTTGTTCTTTTTTGATGAGTGCCAGTCTCTGTGGTACAGGTGTGTCAGGGCTCTTGAAGGGAGAGCACCCCCGGGGTCTCAGGGTTCCAGGCCCCAACAGTATTAGTGTTAGGAGATAACCAAAGCAGTAGATGCCAGGACCCATTTGAGTCCCTGACAGTACTCACAATCAGTAAAAGTCCCCAAACAGTGTCCGGGTCAACGACCGTTCCCTCTGACTGAAGAATAAAAACAACACAACCACAGGCTTTTGAAGGTCTCCTTTTAATCTGTCTTTTCTCACTCCTCACTCTCCACCTCACTGCAGGAACTTCTCTCCAGGGACCTCTCTCTCTCTCTCTCCTGGACCTCTCTCTCTCTCCTGGAAGGTTCTCCAGCAGGCCCCTCTATTCAGAGCATCTCTTGTCAGTTCTCTCCCAGGACCTCTCTTTTTCAGGACCTCTCTTCTGAGATCTTCCTTTTAAGGCTTCTCTCTATGGATCTTTATTGCTTTCAGGCCAGCCTTCTGGGTCTTGGCCCTGTTTTTAAGACCTTAACTGTCTTAACTGTCATTTACAGGGAGTTAGCCACCAAGGTGATATTTAATTCTTAGTTTTATTTACATTTCCCTGATGATTTGTTATGAAAATTAATTTTTTCCATATACTTTTTGGCTACTTTTATGTCTTCTTTGAGAAAGTTTCTTAACATCTCTTCTGCTTCCCATATTTTTTATATTGGGTCATCTCACAAATATTAAATCATATCCTGCCCCTCAAGGTGTTGCAGGTGTGGCTGCGATGTCCAGCTGCATCAGCAGGTGGCAGACAGGGAGACAGGCTTGCCTACACCCCTCAGGGCTCTGCCCTGTGGGCCCCTGGATGCTTGATGGTCTGACATAGAAAAGACTGGGCCCCAGGGGATGAACCCAGTGCCACGGCAGAGCCTGGCAAGCTACCCGTGGTATATTTGATATGTCAAAACAGTAACAATAATGGACCTCATTCCCAATGAATGGAGTGGTTACTGGCACCTGATCAAAGCAAATTGATGAACAACGGGAAGACAGGTGATACAGGTAATATCATTTGTTATGTGGTGGTGGAAGGAAGCTACTGAAGTGTTTAGGAACTTAGGATCATTTCTAGTGCGACAGTTTTTTTGGAACCACTAGGACTACAATTAGTTCTGCTGTATGTGGTGCATGGCCGCAGTGCTGCTGGTTGAGCGCGAGTGCCCTGCATATGTAGGCATATACTCTTATTGTTAGGTCACATAAGTGACCTGTATATATTCTTTGGATACATTTCTATTCAAGGCTTTGTCCATATTTTGGTTGGTTGCATTCTCTTTGTTTATGCCATACTTCATTATATCTGTATGCCATCACCTTGCACTGATTTATTTTTATAAAATTTTTATTCTCCCATCCATCTGGAGTGAATTTTCACCATTTTTCTTATGTATGAACTTATTTTTTTACAATAATATTTTGGAACTGGAAAAAATATTTAAAGAGGTGGTATTAGAGAATGAATTGTCTGGAAAAACCTAAGAAATATAAGAAAAGTAGTGAATAAAGTATATGTTGCTGTGATGAAAATGAAGGCGAAAGACATAGCAAAAAAAACAGTAATATTTGACATTTGAATTAAAATTTTTTGTTTTTAAAATGAGACATTCCAACAGCACAAAATAAGAAAAAATAATCACTTGATCACTTGATGACTTGAGTCCCATTATTCATCGATTTGCTTGAGCAGGCGCCAGTAACAATTCCATTGGACCGTATCATGTGCCAATGTAGCCCAATGGCATCTGGTTGATTCAGGAATATGAAGAGCCTCAAACCATTCCTTCAGTGCCTTTACAAGGAAGTTTGACCATCTTGTACGTGGGCGGCCACGTGATCTTTTGACATTCCATGGAATCCAGTCGGTAGCGGCTCTAGTCCAGCGATTGTCTCCAAATCGCATTACATGTCCAGCCCATCTGATTTTTGATGCCTTGGCAAACTAGACGGCATCCCTGATTCTGGAATAGCGATGGAGGTCAGCACTCCGGATTCCTTCTCTCACTTGAGTGAGGTGTAATATTCCAATCATAGCTCTTTTCGGTTCCTCTCTGGGAGACCCGAATAGCATTCTCATCCTGCTTTCGTAGGGCACAGGTCTCTGAGGCGTATGTTTGTGAAGGGAGAATGGTGGAGTCAAAGAGATGTGCCCGGAGCCAAAGGTTCTTTGTCCTTTTAGCTATTTCTTTGATGCCTTTGAAGGCATTCCATGCCGCGATCTCTTCCTCAGGTTTTAGGTCGTTTCATCATATTGACTTCTAGAACTAAATAACTGCTGCATTCAGAGATGTTTGTTCCATTGACAGTGAATGGGACCTCTGGAACTAGTTCATTTTTCATGATATAGTTTTCTTTAGATTCAGCTGTAGACCTATCTTTCTACATTCTTGGTCGAAGTCAGCTGCTTGGCTAATGTTTGGTGTTATTAGAATGATGTCAACAGCGAAGCAGAGGTGGGTAGTTGCCTACCATCTATCTTCACTCCCATAGCTTCCCATTCTAATTGTCACATGATGTTCTCGAGGGTGGCACTGAAGAGTTTTGGTGAAATGGTATCACCCTGTCCAACCCCTCTTTTGACATCAATGATCACTTCTTTGTAGCATGGTGAGATCCTGGTGGTGAATCCGTCATACAGCTCACGAAGGATCTTGATGTATTGGATTTGAACACCCTGTTTGGCTAGGGATTCGATTGCTGCTTCAGTCTCCACAGAATCAAAGGCTTTCTGTAAATCAATGAACGTGAGACAGAGCGGCATCTTGTACTCCCTACAAACCTCAATGAGCTTGGTTACTGTGTGGATATGGTCGATTGTGCTGAATACTTTCCG
Source organism: Cryptotis parvus (assembly GCA_021461705.1). NCBI lineage: Eukaryota > Metazoa > Chordata > Mammalia > Eulipotyphla > Soricidae > Cryptotis > Cryptotis parvus. Next base: position 26,062 of record JAJIBD010031471.1, read on the forward strand.
GAAGCCAGCTTGCTCGCATGGTTGTCCTTCATCTAGTGTTCTGCCAATCCTGTTCAGGATGACTCGTGTAAACAGCTTGTAGATGACGGACAACAGGCAGATGGGGCGATAGTTGCCGATGTCGTGAATGTCTCCCTTCTTGAACAGTAGAACTGTCCTGGACAGCTTGCCAGGTTCTGCCGTGCGAGCGCTATACTCTCATTACTTTGTGGAGTTCTCTCAGAGGAGTGGGTAGAATATTCAGGGTAATTTGGAGGTAACAGGGAAAGCTGGGTTCTGCTCTGCCTGGTGTACTAAAAATACTAAAAATAGTATTTTAGGTAAATGATTGCTAATCAATAATTGAAGAACAATTGCTCTTCTTTCTGGACAAAATAAATTTGAATCTAATTTTTTCTAACAATAAGCAATAATATTAAAATTGAGACATTTAAGCATATAAAACTTATTTAAACCTATGTATAAACTAGGATTCAGCATGTAATAAAAACAAAACTAATGAAAATTAGAAAAATCTATTTACAGATATAACAACATAGATATTAAGAAAAGTATTTCAATGACAAATTATGCTATAAATAAATAATAAAAAATCCAGGAAATAGTCATAATACTTATCAGAGATAAACAACTCTAAAATAAAATATTAAATATTATTGAATATGATAGGAATGACAAGAAAAACAAGAAGAAACAGGAAAATAATAAACAAAGTCAATGCAAGATAATTCACCTCCAAGTAAATCCAAATAACAGATATTCATATTGAAAGAGACCCAGCTTCACTAGTAGTTA
>JAJIBD010031472.1:0-26452 GCA_021461705.1 Cryptotis parvus
GGAGTGATCAGGGACCATGTAAAAGTTTCGAGATCAATTCCTGTTAGACCATATGAAGACAAGCATCCCTGAATGCTGTATAAACCCTTGGCCCTGCAGCTAGTTATTCACCAAATATTTAATGAATTTCCACAATGTAAGACATACAGTTGTTAGAAAAACCCAGTCCCTGACTCCACAATGTTTAGCATTTGTGAGATTTCATCTTTATTGAACTCTCCATTACTTAGCACAATGTTAGGAGTAGAGAACGCCTACTCTAACATTCATCAAATTTGGCGCTAACTACTATACTATCACTATCTTCCATGATCATCTATTTGCTAAAGCAGGCACCAGTAATATCTCCATATGTCCTGTCTCATGCTAGTAAACCCAAAGGCATCCGCTGTCTAGGAACATAAGAGCTCAAACCATTATATTAGTGATGGAAATGACCTAATATAAATGTTACTTATTCTGGCATATCAAATATGACATGAGCAGCTTGCTATGTTTGCTCGTGGGTGGCATGTACTCTTGTAGTCACCTCTAAATAAAGTAATTATTGATGAACCGCATGGCATCTAGTACATGGAGCCAGGCTGATTGTCTGGTCTCATGGGTATGTGACGAGAGAGAAGTCTTGATGTGGAAAACGGCGGCCCCCATATCGGGTGGGGGGTCATCTTACTTGTTGTGAGGTTCTGCTGGGGTGGTGGGCCAGGGATAACCGCTTTGCCTCCAGGCGCCCATGATGAAGCTGAGCACAGAGAGTAAGGAGCAGCTCTGCCCCATGTCTGAGAGTCTCTGGACCAGCATACCGGCCGAATTGAAAAAACTGCTACAGGGTGGGGTGTCAATATCCGGGCTGTGATAGACTGGTCTGCTGAGTGGAGTTGGGTGACAAGAAAGAAGTCCGAGATATGGAAATCGTGCCCCTATGGAGTCGGGGGGGTGGGGGGGTTGGTTTGTTGTGAGGCTTTCATGGGGTGGTAGGCCAGGGGCTAGAACCCGCCATGCCTTCTAGGCGCCCTCATGAGGCTGGCACAGGGAGAGCCAGTAGCAGCTCTGTTCCTGTCTGAGAGTCTCTGTCTACATAGCCTGGGCCTGATTGAAAAAACTGTTGCTGGGTGGGTGTTGATGATCCGGGCTGTGATAGTCTGATCTGCTGCGGAGTTATGATGAGAAAGCAGTCGAGATGGAAAACAGCGGCCCCCATGGCACCAACTATAATAATCAAAATTTTCAGACATTAAAAATGTCCTTTGGGGACAACGTCAGTTCGCATTAAAATTACTGTTCTATTCAAAATGAAAAGATAGCCACGACTTATCTTCTAAATAATAATGTTTATAAAAAGATAAATAAATCAGAATCTGTTTACAAAATGATGCCCACTTATTACGTAACATCTAAAATACAGGTTATCTGTATTGCATGTTGATCAATTTGATCACTTGATCACTTGAAACCCATTATCATTAATTTGCTCGTAGCCACGCCAGTACAGCCCATTTGACCTCTATCACGTGTCAGTGTAGCCCAATGGCATCTGGTTGCTCTGTGAATATGAAGAACCTCAAACTGCTCGCGACATTTATATTATATCAATGTCAAGGAATGCAATGAATTCAGTTATAAAATCAAATAACCATTTGAGACATGTACTTCATTCTTCATGTGGAAATTTTGTAATTTTTTCTTGAACATTTTAAATCATTGTTTCAAAGTACATTATACATTCAATTTGACTCTAAAATCCTGTATTAGTTCAGTGGCAAGAAAGATTATTTACATTTAATGTCTATTTCAGGTAAAGCAAAGTTCTAGACTGTAGCAAAGCTTTTTTATTTAATTTAAATGAATCAAGACAGTGATTCACTGTATATGACAATAACTTATAATAATTGAATATTATCATATTATTATAGATATAATATTATTATTCCATCACAGAATAATACTATGCCAGAAAAATGAACCTATTTTCCCAGATTTGAACTCAGGTTTATACTTGTTTAAAATATATAGCTTTTAGAGATCATGTAATATATTATATTAAATCATTAGATTTTTCAGACAGTGTTTAGACAATTGAGTTCAGATAATCGTAACTGAATATAAACAGCATAATTTCCACTGGAAATATAAAAATTAAAAAATAAAATAAATAAAATACAAACTATATTGTTTAATTTGAATACAATTTTTTATTTTTCTTCCTTAAAAAACTATATGGTATAGATCTGCTTTTGTTATATAAGTGATTAAATTTTATTTTAAACTTTCTAAAATATTTACTTGCATCAATATTTCTTTAAAATTAAATCTATTTCAAAACTGGTAATTACTAATTTTTCTGTTATGTACTATCACAAAACCAAAGCATAATCTTGCAACAATTGCCTTTATACATGAGCTGACCACAAAGTTTGTTTTGTTTGTCCTACAAGAATCAAACTAGAGTTACTCATTCAAAATCAATATTTGTTACTCTGAATGTGGAGTAAAACTATAATCTGAATTCATCTATTCAAAAGGAAAATAAACAATTCTTCCTTTGACCTGCAAGATTCCAGAAATAGAATTCACAACCACTTAATAACTACTTTTGGAAAATGCATCTGCTATTAATATTCATAGAAAATGAATGAGTTATTCTTTATGCTGTTAGCATTTTATGTAGTCAAGAGAGGGAAAATAATGACAGGAAAATAAGAAAACTGTCATTTAATCGTATGTTGTTTAACACTTCATTTTTTCAAAATAGAGATGATGATGCAAGGCAGATTATGCATTAGCACTATGTAGCAGAATATAAAAAGCCATATATTTATAGAGTTTTATAATTTATGAAAGCTCACCAACCAAATTAAATTTTATTTAGATGTATTATTCACTGCATATAGTGAAACATAAAAAATACGTTATTATTCATCATATTCAGCGCCTATTGCTTTCATAGTCACTTGAAATAAAGTTATGATATTTTTATCCATACTCCAACACATGTTTGAGCTCATATGAAATGTTATCGTCCCTTTGTATTGAAACAACATTTACCTATCTATTTTCCTTCAGTTTTCTGGTTAATCATGACATACTCCTTGATACCAATATTTACTGAAAATACGGGTCATTTGCTAAAATATAAAGAAAGAAGAATCAATGCCCTACTGAAAGGATACTAGTTTAGGGAAACACAATAAGGAATGATGCTCGAAACCCAGATTTCATCATTTAGCTATTTGTCAGCTCACTGGAATCCTTAATCATTCATTTATTATTCATTAATTTTCTTATTGACTTGTAGGATAAATTAATTTATATTAACTGACAATCTAATCTGTGGGGACTAAAATATCATTATAGCTGATGTTCACATATTATTGAATGGAAAGTTTGTTATATTGATTAAAGTTCGTTTAATTTTACTGTCATATTGTGAAATATTTTATGATAGAGACAGACTTTAGGGTATATTAGGAAAAATGAAAGAAAAGTGCATTTCTGAAGCTGGGTAAGTCAATAGTCAGTCACATAAATTTAATTTTTAGATGAAAATTTATCTCAATTCTTCTCCCCATCTTCAAATTATCTTGAATGTCCATCTACAACAATTAGAAACTTTGCCTCAATCTTTTCCCCAAACTAGAATCTTATCTACAGAGCAGACAAAATTAAATATTATTCTCCTTAAAATATTTTACAACCTCCCACAGAACAGACAAAATTCATCCCCTTGCACTATCATATGAAGCAGCATGTGATATGGTTCTGTGTTCCTTGACTGTGTCACACCTCTTTGATCAACTCCATTACCACCAGCACCTTCCTTAGATGCCTCTATTTCATAATTCAATCTCAATGGCAAACAACCTTATTTTTCTCAGGCTAATTTTCTTATTTAAAATTAGATATTGGGTCACCAGTATGGGATAAAGAAATGATAGTACATCTACACAAATGGAATACTATGCAGCTGTCAAGAAAACGAAGTCATGAAATTTACCTACAAATGGATGGACATGGAGATTATCATGCTGAATGAAATCAGTCAGAAGGATAAGGATAGATATAGAGTGAATACATTCATTTGTGGGATATAAATATATACCAGTTTTCTACTAATTGTTGGAAGAGTAATAGTAGATTTAGAACTGAATATTGAATATAAGCAAAGGATTTACATTATAATCCCTAATTGTATGTAGCAAGCCGCAATGTGTAAGAGAAGGAGAGAGGAGAGAGAGAGATAGAAAGAGAGAGAAAGGAGTGTGCTGCTATAAGGCAGGCTGGGGGAAAGAAGGGAATTGAGTGGATACGGTGGTGGGAAATGTGAACTGGTGGAGGTAAGCCAAGTAACACGCATGACTGAAACCCAATCATAAATATTTTTGTAATTTTATAACTCACAGTGGTAACACAAAATAAAACCTTTAAAAAGAAATAAAAAACGCAGTATGCTGCTTTTTATTTCAGATTAGATTATTTGGTTATAAAAACATATTTTCAGGCTAAAATTAGATTGGCTAAATACTAATAATGTATTATTTTATTTAAAACCAGATGACTTGTTATAACCCTGGGCTTTTTCAGCTTAGCAGAGGTTGCATTTGCAACCTCTGCTTAAAATTTTCTGTGCATTTAGTCACATGAATTACGACATAATATCATTCAGATATTAGCTAAAATGTCCACTAGGTTCTTATCATTTCCTTTATACTGTTTTTCATTTTAAAATACTTAATATTTCACAACACTAAACTTTCAGCTTTATAAATGTGGGATGACTGTAGTTTTTACTCCTGCATTTTCTGATTTAATATAATACTTCATCATGGTAGATGTTCAACAAAAATATGTTGAAGGAATAAGTAAGAATGTAATCTGCTATGGTATAGAGACTGTTGTGAAGGTAGTAGTAGTTGACATGTATAAGATAACAACCTCAATGCTATTCTCAAATAAATAAATAAGTAAATTTGTAAGAGACTATATGAACCAGAAAGCCTAAAATGCTGCCTATCCAGAATATATATTCCTTATTAGAGACACATTAGATATTTACTCTAAAGCACGATGTTTATGAGTTACCACATAAAGTCACAGATATTGTTTTGATGCAACCAATCAACAACATAATATGCTGATTAACTCATGTACTTAGAAAAATTATTTAAAGAACAAAATATCTATGAGTTTATTATTTACTGTAGTCATGTATTAATTTAAATATGTGATAGAGGAAAATATTAAACGTAAATACACTGTTGTGACAAATATTTGCATTTCTAGTCTTGAGCTTAGCCTTATATGTTTAGAAATCCACACTTTGAACATTTGATTCTATATTCAAAGTACAGTATTTTAAAATGATTGGTTACAAAGCTCTCGTGGCTTCGCCTCAAAGCGTGGGGCTTCGAACATTGTAAAATGTTACGTGAAACTATAAATCAGACATCTAAATAGAAAACTGAAAAATCCATCAACTAAGGACTAGTTGGTAGAAAATTACTATTTTCGGTTACTAGAGAAAGTGTTCTATTACAAAACCTATAACTCATTTCCTTGCAACATTAACTGCAAAGAGCTTTATTTCAGCACATTACTGCAACAACCACTAATTCACAAATCCTGTCCAATTGAATAGAAAAGGACTATTTTAGGAAACTTCTAGTTGTGAATGGGTGCTTTTCTTCAGATAACTACTAAGTCAGTAAAAAAAAAAACAGAGTTGAGTTCTACCAAGAAAACATAATGATGAGATAGAACTTTTGTCTTTGTTGAGTCCAGGCCATCACTAATTGGGAGCAATTTGACACATTATTTTACCAGCCAAGAAATGCAAGAGGTGCCCTTAAAAAGGTAAAGAACTCTGTAATAATAAAGGGAAAGAAATTTTTTTGATTATTTTATTCCCTTAGGCTCAGTCTATCCTCACGTCATCACATTCTCGAGCAAAGGAATCACGAGAGCCGGCTCCAGCCAAATCCTTATTGCTGTTTCTCTGAAGGACTGGAAAGTGACAATTCTATCAAGCAGCCATGTTTTTTCTTCCTTGCCAGACTCCCACGGCAATCGCGCTTAAATCTGAGAAAAACCACAACTCAATCAGTTGATCTTCCACTTAATTTTTCATACAAATTTAAGGTCAGGAGCATCATCTAGCAACCAGTTAGGTGCTGGTAACACAGAGCAAGCCATATAATACGCAACTATTCTACTATTAACATTGTGATATGTGAATACCAAGACATTGCCCTTAAGGTAGACATAGGTGTTTCGAATTCAGTAAAGTGGTATGTTTAGAGATTATAGCTTTCATCCAAAGTGCGTTTTCTTTTTTGTTTCTACATATAGTTTTTCCATAAAACAGATGTACCTGAAATATTTTAAAGGCATGTATTTCTTAGAAATATCTCAGTAATTGCAATCAAGTAGCTTATTGTAGATAAATTGTAGCTTATGCATTTTAGGGTAAATACTATATTTGTTCTGAATATGAAATTTACAGTTAAAATTAACTCATGTTTCTTTTGTTAATTTGCTAAGTACTAGAAAAACAGTTTTTCAGGAAATGTTGACAGTGTACTTGTGTTTTTGTAAAACATCAAGTATTTAAATTTTAATTCCTATAGCTATTATTCTAAAACCTTTAAAATAATAATAAACGCTTTATTATTCTCAAAACTCATCAACAGAAGTTGCCAATACTAAACTATTTGATATAAATCATCTCTAAGCTGTTTTAAAATCTTTAGTCCACATCTTATATGAATTGAATGTGTGCTGTTCAATGGAATCATGAACTCAATGTTTTTCTATTACCATATTGATCATCCAGAAATATTTGTGAATCAACTATATTATGGATAAGGTGACATTCCATTGGAAGAAACAGATTGAAAACTTGTGTTCTGATTGTCACATCTAATGGAAGCTCCTAATGCAATTGTTTTTAACTTTCTTTTTAATCTCAAAGAAATGTTAAAACAAAATGACTGACCCCATGTTCAAAGTTATTGTAAGAACAGTGTGAAGTCATAGGGCTTCTGCTTTTTAATATTCCTTCACAAACATGAGCATCATTAATCATAAATGAGTACAGATTTCCTAGATCCTAACATTGCAATAGCAATAAGGATCTCATAAATTTGAACAGACAAGAGCCTCATGACATTGCATAAAAAATCTTAATGTTATAGAAAGATGAAATAGCATATGAAAAACATTAAAATACTTAGAAATAGAAGATAACCATTAAATTTCCCAATGGGGTACAATTCTATCTTTCAACTATTTTCAGTTTTTATGTTTCACTAATATATCAATCAATCAACAGCTATTTATTGAGTGACTACAATGTGGAAGCACACATTAAGCCCTGGGAAGGGAATACAGAGACTTTGGAAAATCTATTTATTCAAGAAACGCTATATCTAGCATATGAGTGGAAAGCTCTATCCTAAGTGCTTGGAAGTACTTCGTAGTCGCAGATAAGAAAATATTGTTCCCTTATTTAAAAAAAGAAAATATCATGTTAATGAGGTAAATTTTTGCAAACATAATTTAAAATAAATGCTAAAATGTAGAAATTACTGTATTACAAACAAAGAAACTTATACGGTTTTATTTTCAGATAATGCGCCCTACTTGAGATGAGCACCCTCAACTTTATTATCTTCAACTTGAGTTTCATATAAATGATAATATATGAATGCTGTGACCCGCACAGTTTGTCCCTCCCACCCTCATGTTGAAGTCCTAATTCCTAAAGGATACATAAAGAAGTAGAGGCCTTTGGAACTTGCTAGGGTCATGAGGGATTGCATGCCTCTGAATGGGCTCAATGCCCTTTCTCAATGTGTTGACCCCAGAGGATTTTCTTGTCCCGTATCACATGAATAGAAAAATGATGTTATAAACCAAGAAATAAAGGCTAGATCTAAAATGTTCCATGATGTTAGCCTTCTAACTAGATCTCCCAATCTTCAATATGTGATAAATAAACTTTTGTTTATAACTTACCAATCTGTAGGTTTTATAGAAGCAAAACGGATTCACAATACTGAAATGATAAATTAGAGAAACAGCTAAGTAAAGACACGCATGTAAAATGTACTCGACAAAGTGCAGCTTTAAGTACACCGAAGCTGTATGTAAGTGATAATGTTTGGAACATATAAGGGGCATAAAAATGTTCTCAGTTATTGTAGCTCCTCCAACTCAAAATAAAGTGGATGAGATACGCTGTAGAAACATGACTATATCTCATAAGGAGCTAGAAAAGGGAGTTAAAGAGCTGTGCTGTCAGAGAATATTTAGTCAAGATCAAGGGGGGAATAAACAGAATATGGGTAAATGTTCACTGTCTGTATCACTGTTTCCATTGTTTATCAATTTGCTCTGAGTGGGCACTAGGATCATTCTCTATTAGTCCCATGTCACAAGCAAGTGCAACCCCAAGGAATCTACTTGTTACAAGGAAGGAGAGAGACCAAAACCATTCTTCTGGTTATGGAACTGAGATCCATAATAGTTACTAGTCTTTGCATAACAGAATAAAACATGGGTAGCTTCCCAGGCTTTACCATGTAGGTGGTATAGTCTCAGAAGGCCTCTAACCGAGGATTTACAGATGAAACTTAAAGCGAGAAGATCAGGTGCTTTCTCTTGGATGGAGCTCTGAGGGGTGGAGTCTAGTGAGGAATGACTAACTGCATGATTGTGGTTTGCTCTGGCTTCGCCAGGCTTTCTTACTGGTATCACTAAAAACTGTGACTATAACTGTTTACTATGTATAAATGGGGAAGAAATTGGAAAGAACCTATGCAAAATTCAGTATCCTATTAAAATATCGTGGTGGACCACTTTGGCGCCATGCGCTAAGTGGACGTGTTGGTCTGGCGTGGCTGGGTCTCTTTCTGGCAAAGAAGCATGGAGGTGGAGGAAAGGTAGGGCCCAAAAGTCCACTCAAGTCCGGCCAGTATGGTCTCCTCCCCGCCTCGAGAGAGCAAACCCTTGGAGCAATGTTGGACTCTGCTTCGATGGCCGAGCCCCTCTACCCGGAGGTCACCATGAATACTCCATGGCTGCCATACAGAACTGGGTTGTGGGTATGAAGTGGATGGGTCTGGGATCTCTTCCAGGGCTGTCAAATTAACTGGAGCCTGAAGGGTGTGGCTCTCTTCTTTGAGGAACTCTCTTTGAGTGGTGGCGTCTCTCCTCTGAGACCCACCCACGCCAGGAGTAAATGTTCTGGAAGCCACCTACAAAAGCATTCTACATATTCTTTGATCAAGTAAAAACCGTATGAATCAGCTCTCATGTTGATTACGAGCCTATTAACTTAAAATAGGTAGAAGCAAGTCATATGTGATTTTAAGCATAATAATACTCTGTGAAATGAAGTCATGGGAGTCGAGTCATAGTAAGAGTGGAGGTGGGTACTTCAAGGCCTTCGTGGCTGCTTCCCAGGTCTGATCCTGGCAATCCCATATGATCCCCCTAGCATCACCAGAGAGTAACTCTTAAGTACAGAGCCACTCAACTGTAAAGTTATTCCATCGTTGGAAAAAAACCAACCTGAAAACCAGGAATTGGAAAATAAAGATGCACTCTGTAAACCTAGAGGACTATTGGGTTGCACCTACTTCAGTCTCTTTGGGCACACCCTCCTCACCTGAGGTACTCCCCAATCATCTGTGATTATCTTCACCTCTCATTTGTGTTCTTCTATAAATAAGACAACCTCCAAATTAGGGTACAGTAACTTGTAAATCAAACCTTTTGATCTCTCTGGAGTTTTATATGTATATATTGCTTTCCTCTTTCCTTTTATGTCCTTAGCATATTTATGTTAGAGCACTGCCTTTTATAGACACAGAAAATAAAGTAAATGTATACTTTTGTAATATAGAACTTCAACTGACTTGAAGTAAATACCCCTGGGTATTCACCATATTTACCTAACTAAACCTCAGTTGTCTTTAGATTGACCTTAGTTCCTAACACTTCAAAAGGTGGGTCCTTACATCAAATAACTTGGATTGACCCAGAACAATTGTAAAGCTACTGTAACCTTGACACGAAGGAAAGCACCATAAGAAGTGTAATAAATTAAGCTATGGTCATGGAACAACTCTGACATGGCCTCGGTTGTGTTTTCAGGGGGAAAAATTCTGGTTACCTATTTGGAGGATTGCAGCCTGGAATAGATAATAAGATGTTCCCAGGAAAGCTCACCATTTTACTATTGAGATTGCCAAGAAGTAAACGATACGATATTTGAATGAATTACTACAGAAAGGAAAGAGAAAGCTAAAATATGACCTTAGATGAAATGTCCCTGGTTTCCCCCAAGAAGTGTTAAGAATACTATAGTCCCATTCCCTGGGATAGATCTCTTGAATAATATCTCCTGAAGGAGTGTACTTTTTACATCTATTATGTTTACATGCAACTAAACCTATTATTTATATTTATGTTTTTTTTTAATTTGGTGGTGGGAAATAAGTACACTCATGGAGGATGGATACTGGAACACTGCATGACTGAAACTAAATATGAATATCTTTGGAAACACATATCTCTCGGTGAAGTAAAAAAAAATATTTATATTTATGTTATTAATCAAGTTGTTTAGCGCTTTAACAACAATCTCTGATATACAAAAGTCTAGTTCAATCAAGAAAATTATTGTTCAAATATTTACTGGTTCTAAGCAATAAATACAGCAGGTTGAGAATGAGCCAGGGGTCTCGAATCATGAGGTACTGTGGGTCCCCATTCCATGGTTTTTCCAATTCCCGCTTTTCCTTATTTTTCATATAAGACCCTGCAGAATGCTGATCAGCTTCAACCAAACTCTATATGTTCCCTCTTAGCTCTGTCAAAAGTGACCCCTGAGTGAGTAGCTAGAAGAAACATGTGTAGAACAGCCAAGTGTGCAAACTCCCAAAGAAAAGAAAACTAAAACTCTATCAAAAGATAAGAACCCAGCGGTGTATAAACGATATTTTAGTATACATTAATTTGTAATAAATTATATAATATAGCACTTTTATGGATGATGAAAAACAATATTTTTATTTTTATAACTTTCATGTAGCCAAATGATTCCTCGCAAAATGCTATTACTCATTTGTACAATATTTTGTATAAATTCAAACATGTTAATATTTGTGCTAGTATTCTTTAGTAGGATGAAAATGAAACAAGCAGAATAAACAGTAGACTTCCAACACTTATCAGTGAAAGTCAAATAATCTAGTTAACTCATAATTAACCAAGATAATAGTTTGAGTACTGAAAGAGTATTTCCTTAATTCTTATGATAACTATTAGAAAGTGCCAGATATGACTTATGTACATTTGAACTGCATTATGGATCACATTTTTGTTCATTTTAAGTCCAGACTAGTAATCAGAAAAACAGTCTGTGGGACAAATGGACAAATCGGTATGATCATGCTTTTCAAAGAAGTTCTGTAACAATAAAATAATTTATATTTATTTTTTATGAGCTAATATAGTCTGGATTTCAATAAAACCACTATCAGCCCAGATTTCCATTATCTTAACGGATCAAGATAAATATGTAAGGTTTGGAAACCAACTACCTTTAAAGCCATTCTATTCATCACTGCAACACACATCACACAAACACAAAAAATACCTAAGGTATTGTACACGCATAGTTCAAAAAAAGAACAGTTGATCTTCAGATTAATGTTACCCAAACTAAGTTCTAGACATTGAATAAACCACATTAATCCATATTTATAATATTTACCCATTTCCATTACAGTTGGATCTCTGATGTCTTAAACAGAAGTGATTTAAGCTTACCAAGGCCACATTTTGAAAAGAATTAAGAAGATATACTGAGTATATCATAGTAAAGTATTTCCACAATCCAGTATGTACTATTCTTTTTAAAATATCAAGTTTAATCCTTAAATCTCAAAAAAACTGGTAGGATAAGTTATTTTGAATATGTACTACCTTATAAAATAAAATTAAATTAGTTTATACTTCACTATTTTAAGGATTTAGTAATGAAACTGAGGAAATTCATAAAATTTAGTATTCATTTACAGACTAGATATTTTTGTCCTTAATAACGGAAAACAAATGTGCTATGGAACCAAGAGAGCTTTTAAAATGCCAAACTCAAGTGATAGGGAGGTAAGAAACCAGGCAAGTAATAATGCCTTTTAGAAATTTTGAATTTGTGAATAAAACAACACATTACTTTAGTGAAGATTTTCTGAAACTGATATAATAAATGAATTAAATTAAGCTTAAAAATGAAACAAGATAATAATTTCGAGTTCCGCAAAAGGAAAATGTATTTAAATTTTAACTGAGGAATTATAAGTTAGATGATATTACTCCTTATTTTCTAGTTTAGTAATACTATTCCAAAGTCCTCAGCTATGCTTCCATATAGCTTTTGAGCACGTCTAATAATCATAAGAGAAGTAACCTATGGTGAAGATAGTAAGAATAGAAAAAAGGAAGGTTATAATACATTAGGGAAGTAGAGCCAATCCATGTTGATTATTGATTAGGTTAGGAGGAGAAGGCAATGAGTAGAGTCTGAGATTTTTATCAGGTATGTGCTTCTATGACAAATTTTTTAAAATAACATTTGGTTTAGAAAAAACCTTGAAGATGATTGTACATGGAAATACAATAGCTTTCTTTTTCAGCATGTTTGATAATAAAATATGTTGAATTATTAAACAAAAAGAAGGGAGCAGAGAATGGCAATACATAAAAATTCCTTTCACATTAATGTAAAGGATTTCCCTGAGACAAAATAACCAGGTAAGAAGCCAACATTGAGATAAAAGATTTATAATAGTTTGTCCCCTTCCAGGAAAAAATGTTGTCTTCCCAAGTACCAATTCAGCTGTACATATTTACGAGTGATATATCTCTTGTACTCATACTTGCTAATTCCAATTTGTCAAAAATATAGTAACCCTAGGACCAGAGCAATAGTTCAGGGGCAGGGTGCTTGCCTTCCCTAGACAACCAGGTTTGATCCCCAGAACTCCCCTCATGGTCATATGAGCCTACCAAGGTGTAAACTTGAGTGCAGAGCCTAGAGTATCCCTGGGCATTCTGGATGTGGGCCCAAACAACAACAAAAACCAAACCAACTGGAACAACTGATTCCTCACCACCATTCTCGTTACTCCCAAGTCCCTAAAATATTAAGCACCAATGACCTCACCCAGCCTTTCTTTTGAAGGCTTTACCCACTTAACCCATATCCCCCATATCCTATAGTGATCTGAGCTCTTATTTATTCTATTTTGATTTTTTTTATTTTATGTACTTAGAGATACCCCTTACATATACTAAAAATTTGCTCTAAACATCTTTTTATTAGATAACTCTGGATTTTTCATTTGTCCTACGTTAATGTGTAATCTAGTAATATTCTCCTAGCATTACAGACAAAGCCACTGAAGCACAAAATCATTAACAAATATTGCTCATTATTTAAAGCCATATCCAAACCCTCAAATGAAGTTAGTAATTTTAAAAATGTGGCTTATGCCTGAATGAATGTGAGGATTTCTCATATAAATACTTGGAAATTGTGAGAAACTAACAATTATTTGCTATTTTATTCCTCCCTGTCTTCAGAATAGAAGAGAATATGAACAATTTAAGGGAATGTAATCAAGGTTAATGGGACAAATGGAAAAATTAAATAGAATAGTAAAATGAAATCAGCAGACAAGTTGGCTACTAGACTTGAAACAGTCTTTTTGATGTTTTTTTAAGTCAATTTGTAAATGTATAGAGTGTTGGGGGACTTGGGGAGAGAAATCCTGATTGAAACTTGTTGGAATTTATAGAGTATATACTTGAGATATATTCTCAACCACTGAAAAAGATTCAGCAACAATCGACCATATCCACACAGTAACCAAGCTCATCGCGTTTGTGGAGTTCAAGATGCTGCTCTGTCTCACGCTTATTGATTTAAAGACAGCGTTTGATTCTGTGAAGAGGTCATGGAAGCCCTAGTCAAACAGGGCGCTCAAACCCAATACTTCAAGATACTTCGCCAACTGTATTACGGATTCACCACCAGGATCTCACCATTCTGCAACGAAGTGATCATCAATGTCAAAAGAGGGTTCGCAGGGTGATACCATTTCACCAAAATTTTTCAGCACCACCCTCGAGAACATGATGTGACAATTAGAATGGGAAGGAGTGGAGAGAAGATAGACGTCAGCAACTACAAAGACTCTGCTTCACTTGACATCATTCTAAACACCAAACAATAGCCAAGCAGCACAAATGCTGGCTGACTTTGACCAAGAATGTGCAAAGATAGTCTACAGCTGAATATCAGCAAAACTATGTTCATGAAAAAATGAACTAGTTCCAGAGGCCTCATTCACTCTCAGTGGAACAAACATCTTTGAATGCAGCAATTATGTGTACCTAGGTCGAGAAGTTACCATGATGAATGACCTAAAACAAGAGCTGCGCAGAGGAAAGAGCTTGGTAGAATGCCTCCAAAAGTACAAGAAATTAGCTAAAAAGACAAAGAACCTCCAGCTCAAGCCACATCTATTTGACTCCACCGCCCCCTGCATTAACATATACCTCAGAGACCTCAGCCCTAGGAAAGCAGGATGAGAATGCTATTCGGGTCTCCCAAAGAGGAATTGAAAGAGCTATGTTTGGAATATCATGCCTCACTCGAGGGAAAGAAGGATTCTGGAGTTCCAACCTCTGTCGCTGTTCCAGAGTCAGGGACTCTGTCTTGTTTTCTAAGGCTTCAAAATCAGATGGGCTGGGCATGTAATGCATTTGGAGACAAATGCTGGACTAGAGCCATTACTGACTGGATCCCATGGATGTCAAAAGATCACGTGGGCCTCCCACCTACAAGATGGTCAGACTTCTTCATCAAGACCCTGAATGAATGGTTTGAGGCTCTTCTGTATTCCTGAAGCAATGAGATGCAATTGGGCTAGACTGGAACATTATAGGGTCAAAATGGAAGTGTACTGGCACCCTCTTGAGCAAATCGATGAAACGGGATGTCAAGTGATCAAGGATATTCTCAGTATCCAGACCCCATAGCCCTCAGAGTTCCACCCAAGAGAAAAGCTGATCACTTCCCTTTGAGGTTCTTCAGTAAATGCACAAGATGAAAGCCTACTACTAAGAGTATACAACTCACGGCAGAGCCTGGCAAGCTACCCAGGCTGTATTTGATATGCCAAAAACTATTAACATTTATAGACCTCATTCCCATGACCTGGAAGGAACGGTTTGAGGCTCTCTGTGTTCCTGAGTGAGCAGATGCCCTTGGGCTACACTTCTTTGCTACAGGAAGTATGGTGATGTTACTGGTGCCCGCTCGAGCAAACTGATGAATAACAGGAAGACAAGGGAAGTGATGCAATTATTAGAGCCCAATTATGAAAGAAATTGCTGAAATGAATTGGAACAAGCATTGACATAGAGAAACTCGTTGAGGCAGAAATCATTTGTTAACTATGATGGTCTATTTTGCCACTTGTTGATTGCAAAGCATGCATTCATGATGAATGCCACAGAAAGAATCTCATGGTAGTCTTTTCTCAGCACAGATGATGAGAATGTTTATAGTGGATTTGTGAGAACACATCAGATTGATCTAGAGATCTGTTAGCATTCAAGGTTCCATCAAATCAGAGGCAAACTGGATGGAGATCATAATCTAATACTAAAGTGGTTGAGATTAGTGTTTGGGCACTCCATATTAAGATTTCTATGACAGATGTCATGCAGTGTTTTCTTATACAACATGAAAGGAGTTATAGAGCTCAACCATATTGTGCGGAAACCCTTGGGGCTGGAGCTTGGTAAAGGATGAGTTCCAGGTTAGACTTTTGCCATAATCAACAGAACGGCATTCCATCAACACAGAAGTCAACCCAAAACTGGTCCCCTGAAAAGAGTTGTGGAAAACCAAGAACACTTAGTGACCTATGCACCAGCATCGATCAGGTTGAGACTTCAATCCAAGATAGGCATAATGATTGGCATCTTTCTTGCCTGTGATGAACTGTTCAGGGTAGAGGCACTGGCATTAGGTGCCGTGCGAGTTTCCTGAAAGACTTCCAGTTCTACATACACTGCTTTGGGCATATACTTGCAGCTCCTATTTCACTGAAGCAGCTGTTGAGGAGTTTGCTCTTCTGCCAGTATTCTTATCACTTGGCATATGGGTACTGAACTAGATACCACGTTCAGTGCAATAGAGCATACAACAGACTTCCCTAATCTGAACACTAGTCTGGTCATTTTTTTGGAATTTTTTACTTTTTTCAGGGGTTGGGTGAAGAGATCATATCATGCTATGCTCAAGTATTATTCCTGGCTCTACACTCTATGGGATCCATATGGGATGCCCAGGATAGGAACACAGGTTGGTGTGTCAAGGCTAATTCCCTACCTGCTGTACTATATCTCCAGTCCCCTGTCTGGTCAGTTGGAAGGAGGTTGTGTACTTCCACAGGTGTTTTGACATAAGCAGTTACAGGCAACAGAGTTTACAATGGGGCAAGTTACTCTCCTCAAAAAGCCTAGGGTCAAGATAAAAAAAATCATTATTTGTTTTGTATTGTAGGAGTCAAGCATCACTGCTGTTGATCTGCTTTCTTCATTTTGTATATATCAGGAATGCATTATACCACTTGAACCATCTCCCCAGCCCTTTTATTTTGTATTTTATTATGATTTCAATTGTTCACCAGATCAATACTTTTTTAACATTTTATTATACCACCGTGAGATATACAATTACAACGTTGTTCACGCTTGGGAGGTTTCGGTCACATAGTGTTCCAGCACCCCGCCCTCCACCAGTGCCCCCACCCACCACCCATGTCCCCAATTCCCTCCTCCCACATCCTGCCTAAATGGCAGGTTCTTTATCTCCTCTCTCTCTCCCTCTCTCTCTCCTCCTTCTCCCACACATTGTGGGTTGCACTACATACACTTAGAAGCCATCATTTGCATTTTTTGCCTGTATTTAATGCTCAGTTCTATGTTGGTATCAGACCTTTTCGACATTTATTCACACATGTTCCCTTCTCTATCTAACCCAACCTCTGACTCCCACACGCTTGTGGTAATTTCCACTTTCGGTAAGATCACCTAGTATATTTATGTCATGCAAATAAATGCAGTCATTCTATGTCTCTCTTTCCTTCTGACTAATTTCACTCAACATGATTCTTTCCATGTCCATCCATTTATAGGCAAAATTTCATAACTTCATTTTTTCCTGACAGCTGCATAGTATTCCATTGTGTAGATGTACCACAGTTTCTTTATCCAGTCATCAGTTCTCGGGCATACTGGTTGTTTCCAGGTTCTGGCTATTGTGAATAGTGCTGCTATGAAAATAAAAGTGCGGATTGTGTTTCCGCTGTGCATTTTGGCTTCCCAGGGTATATTCCCAGGAGCGGTATGGCTGGGTCAAAGGGGAGCCCAATTTCTAGTCTTTGGAGGAATGTCCATATTGTTTTCCAGAAAGGTTGTACAAGTCGACATTCCCACCAACAATGTATGAGAGTCCTCCCTCCCCACATCCACGCCAGCACTTGTTGCTTTTACCCTTTTTGGATATGGGCCAGTCTCTGTGGTGTGAGGTGATATCTCATTGTTGTTTTGATTTGCATCTCTCTGATGATTAGTGATGATGAGCATTTTTTCATATGCCTTTTGGCCATTCGGATTTCTTCCTTGTCAAAGTTTCTGTTCATCTCCTCTCCCCATTTTCTAATGGGGTTGGCTGTTTTTTTCTTATATAGCTGTACCAGTGCCTGATATATCCTGGATATTAACCCCTTATCAGATGGGTATTGGGTGAATATTCTTTCCCATTCTGTGGACTGTCTTTCTATCTTGGTCACTGTTTCTTTCGAGGTGCAGAAGCTCTTCAGTTTCATGTAGTCCCATATGTTTATATTTTCTTCTAGTTGCTTTGTTAATGGTGTTTCACCTTTGAAGATGTCTTTAGCTTCAATGTCGTGGAGGGTTTTTCCTATATTTTCTTCAACGTACTTTATGGATTCAGGTCTGATATTGAGATCTTTAATCCATTTTGATCTGATTTTTTGTGCAAGGTGTTAGACACAGGTCCAAATTCATTTTTTTTACATGTAGCTGTCCAGTTTTCCCAGCACCACTTGTTGAAGAGGCTTTCCTTACTCCAGTTTGGACTCTTTGCACCTTTATCAAAGATTAACTGATCATGTCTTTGAGGGTGGGTGTCAGGATACTCAACTCTATTCCATAGGTCCACAGGTCTGTTTTTATTCCAGTACCACGCTGTTTTAATTACTGCTGCTTTGTAGTACAGTTTGAGGTTGGGAAAGGTGATGCCTCCCATCTTCTTCTTCCCAAGGATTGCTTTAGCTATCCGTGGGGGCTTATTATTCCATACGAATTTCAGGAGTGTTTGGTCAATTTCTTTAAAGAATGTCATGGGAATCCTTATAGGAACCGCATTGAATCTGTACAAAGCTCTAGGGAGTATTACCATCTTGACAATGTTAATTCTCCCCATCCATGAGCAGGGAATGTGTTTCCATTTCCTCGTGTCCTCTTTTATTTCTTGAAGCAGTGTCTTGTAGTTCTCTTTGTATAGGTCCTTTTACACACTTGGTTAAGCTGATTCCTAGGTATTTGATTTTCTGTGGCACAATTGTGAATGGAATCGATTTCTTAATATCCCTTTCTTCTCTTTCGTTATTTGTGTATAGGAAAGCCACCGACTTTTGGGTATTGATTTTGTACCCTGCCACTCTACTATACATATCTATTGTTTCTAAGAGTTTTTTGGGTCGAGAGTTTAGGGTTCTCTAGGTATAATATCATGTCATCTGCAAATAATGATAGCTTGATTTCTTCCTTGCCTATCTGGATGCCCCTTAATGTCCTTTTCTTCCCTGATTGCTATGGCGAGTACCTCCAGTACTATATTGAATAAAAGAGGTGAGAGAGGGCAACCTTTGTCGTGTTCCTGATCTTAAGGGGAAGGCTTTCAATTTTTCCCCCATTGAGAATGATACTCGCTGTGGGCTTTTGGTAGATGGCTTTGACTATCTTGAGGAAGCTTCCTTCAATTCCCATTTTCTGGAGGGTTTTAATCATGAATGGGTGCTGGATCTTGTCAAATGCTTTTTCTGCATCTATCGATAGGACCATATGGTTTTTAATTTTTTCTCTTATTGATATGATGTATTATGTTGATTGATTTGCGAATGTTGAACCATCCTTGCATTCCCGGATGAATCCTACTTGGTCATGATGTATGATCTTTTTGATGAGTCTTTTGGATTCTGTTTGCTAGTATTTTGTTGAAGATCTTAGCATCCGTGTTCATCAAGGAGATTGGTCTGTAATTTTCCTTCTTTGTGTTGTCTCTCCCTGCTTTGGGTATCAGGGTGATATGCCTCGTAGAAGCTGTTTGGGAGTGTTTCTGTTTCTTCTATTTCCTGGAAGAGCTTGAACAGGACTGGCAGTAGGTCCCTCCTTAAAGGTTTGGTAGAATTCGCCAGTGAACCCATCTGACCTGGGCTTTTGTGTTTGGGCAGACTTTTTAATTACTGTTTCACTTTCCTCGATGGTGATAGGCTTATTTAGGTATTGGAGGTCTTCTTGTTTCAATCGTGGGAGGTTATAGGACTTCAGGAATTTATCCATTTCTTCTAGGTTCTCATGTTTTGAGGCATACAGGTTCTCAAAATAACCTCTGATGATCTTTTGGATTTCTGTTTTTTCTGTTGTGATGTCACCATTTTCATTTCTGATTCTGTTTATTTGGGCTCTCTCTTTCCCTGTCCTTACAAGTCTTGCCAGTGGCTTGTCGATCTTGTTTAATTTTTCAAAAAACCAGCTCTTGGTTTCATTAATCTTTCGGATTTTTTTTTGGTTTCCAGCTCCTTGATTTCCCTCCCTAAGTTTTACTATTTCCTTCCTTCTGCCTGGGTTGGGCTTCCCTTGTTGGTCTTTTTTCTAATATTTTCAGCTGTGAGGTCAGGTTATTTATGTGGGCCCTTTCTTCTTTCCTGATGAATGCTTGCAGAGCTATGAACTTTCCTCTTAACACAGCTTTTGCTGTGTCCCACAAGTTCTGATAGTTGGTATCTTCATTGTCATTTGTTTCTAGGAATCTTTTGGATTTCCTGTTTGATTTCTTCTATGACCCATTTGTTGTTCAGCAGTGAGCTGTTTAGTTTCCAGGTGTTTGGTTTAGCTCCCTGCTTCTGTGTATGGTTCACTACTATTTTCAGTGCATCGTGATCTGAAAAGATAGTTGACACAATTTCAATCTTTTTTATTTTGTTGAGGTATGCTTTGTGGCTCAGTATATGGTCTATCTTGGAGAATGTTCCATGTGCACTGGAAAAAAAGTGTATTCAGCTTTTTTTGGGATGAAAAGCCCTGTATATATCAACCAGCTCTCTTTCTTCCATTTCTTCCCTTCAGGTCCAGTATTTCCCTGGTGAGTTTCAGCCTCGGCCGATCTATCCATAGTCGATAAGGCAGTGTTGAAGTCTCCGACTATTATTGTGCTACTGTTAATGTCTTCTTTGAGGTCTATTAATAGTCGCTTTTAAGTATTTTGCTGGCCCCTCGCTTGGCGCATATATGTTTAGTAGTGTGATTTCTTCCTGGTATACATACCCCTTTAATTATTAAGAAATGGCCTTCATTGTCCCTTTAACCTTTTCAGCCTGAAATCTATATTGTCAGATATGCGTATGGCCACAATCCCGCTTTTTGGAGGTGTTGTTTGCGTGGAGAATGGTCTTCCAGCCTTTGACTTTGAGTCTGTGTTTGCTCTGGTTATTCAGATGTGTTTCTTGTAGGCAGCAGAATGTTGGATCTCAGTTTTTTAATCCATTTTGCCACCCTGTGTCTCTTAATTGGTGCATTTAGACCGTTGACGTTGAGAGAGATTATTGTCATTGGATTTTGTGCCATCTTTCTGTTTAAACTTGTTGTGGTTTTGGGTTGTCTTATTTTTACAATAGACCCTTCAATCCTTCTTTTAAAGTTGGTTTTGAGTCTACGAATTTCCTGAGTTGTTGTTTATCCATGAAGTTGTGTATCTTTCCTTCGCATCTGAAAGTAAGTCTAGCTGGGTAAAGAATTCTTGGTGAGGCCTGCAGTTCATTGAGTCTTTTCACAATATCCCACCATTGTTTTCGGGCTTGGAGTGTTTCATCTGAGAAGTCTGCTGTAAATCTCAGGGATGCTCCTTTGTATGTGATTTCCTTCTTGATCTTGCTGCTTTCAGTATTCTATCTCTGTCTATCGTTTTTGTCATTTTAATAAGGATGTGTCTTGGAGTATTCTTATTGGGGTTTCTTTTAGCTGGTATCCTACGGGCCTCCTGTATCTGGGAGCATGCTTTCTTCAGTTCGGGAAACTTGTCAGCGATGATGGCTTTGACAGTTTCTTCTTCATCAGGGTTTTCTTTGACCTTCTGGGACCCCAATGATGCATGATGTTGTTCCTTTTGGCTTCATCCCGATCTTCTCTGGTAGTCTGTTCTGATTGTGAGTCTTTTTTCCATCCTCTGGTGTTGTCTACAGAATCTCTGAACCTCGTCCTCGAGATCACTAATTTTTTCTTCAGTAGCTGTTACTCTGCTTTGGAGGCCTTCCCCTGTGTTTTTCAGTTCACTTACCTCATTTTTAATATCTGTCATTTCTGCTTGTACTTTGGCATGAAATTTTACTCAATTCTGCTCTCATTTCCTCCTGTACTTTACTGAGTTTGTATTCCATTGTTTTTTATTTCCTTGTACATCTTTAACAGTTGCTTTCCGAAATTCCTTTTCAGAGAGGTTATATAGCTAATCGTTATTGCTGGACTCATCAGTATTAATAACTTCAATCATAGAGCTTGAAGTAATTTTGCGCTATACCATAATCCACTATCGAGGTTGAAAATGAGTGTTCTGGGGTTACTAGTCAGTAAAGTTAGTAGGTGTCTGAATTACTTTGCAGCTAGGACGAAAGCAAAGAGTGTAGGGACAATGCTTAATGTTATGTCAGGTAGATAGAATATACCCGCGGACGCTAGGGCATCCTCGCGGTTTTGAATTTGAGGTGTCTGTGGGTGGTTCCTGTGTCAGGGGGTCAGGGTGGAGGACTTGCAGCGGGAGTTCCTGCGCCGATGGGTGGGGTGGTCCCTCCTCAAAGCTGGAGCAGTTTCTCCTGGAGCCCAGTTGTCAGAGGCTGCCGCCGCGGGAAAGCACCTGGGAAGAGCGCAGGGGATCGCTGGGCGTCGGCTGGATGGCATCAGAGGGAGTTCCCTCGCCGATGGGTGGGGGGTGGGTCCCCCAAGCTCAAGCAGTTTCTCCTGGAGCCCAGTGGTCAGGGGGCCGCCGTATGGAATGTACCTGGTGGAAGAACGAAGGATCTGCTCCATGTTCAATACTTTAAATGCCTGTTTTAGGATCTTAAAAAAAAAGATTTTGATGGTCCTGGAAGATGGTTTCAAGCATTTGACCATGCTGGGAAGCATAAGATAAGAGGCCATGTGCACTGAATTGATTAACTTTTCCAGCCCTTTACAATTCCCGATGAGAAGTGCCAAGAGGGTGACTTAGTTATTTAGGGCCTCAGGGTAAGTCTGAGGTCCTGAATCTAATTCCTTATTCCTTAATACTAATTGTTCCATGGCTCTGGGGACCCAGTGCCTTCCTGTTGTTATTGTTCCACATTTATTATTCATCATTCCTCTGCCCATATAATTTGATTTTTATTGTTCATGTTATTTACATATTTCCATGTTTTGGTACTTGTACCAATAAATAAGCATTTTGCCCATTGTATAATATTTACTTAAATTTAGAAATTTGCATATTTCAATATGGCTTACTCTTTCAGTCTTTGCCCTTGCCCTTTTCCACTTAAAGATGATTTGATCATGATTTTTTTATTCCATATGTTATTTATGAAACCTATCACCTTTTACTGCCTTATGGTAAAACAGCATGTTTTATTGGTTGATAATTCCTGGAATTCATTTTAAATGATTTTGATAGAGAATTTACAAATCTTTTGAATATAATATAATTTTAAAGATAAATGTATATCTATTGTTTTGAGATTTTATGACTTTGCATTTCTGAATACAAAATTAAGTTATACTTTCTACCATATATTTGCTCTGCTTTACAATTTCTAAGCTGAATGTAGATATTTCAAAACTACAATTGTTGACCAACATTTTTCTCCTGCAATTTTTAGTAATTTGTATAGAAAAATATGTTTATAGAGATGCTGTTTCTTCTACTGTTCATTATTTATTATTAACATATAGGTTATATAAGTGGTATTTGCAGCAGACACCCTTTTCTCTGAAAGAAGCCAATAGTTGGGGAAATTATATTGTTTTTTCTTATTGTACGCCTTAGTTCACAGTTTTGATACTTCCTCAGTGTATAGGCAGTCATTCTTCAAGATGCTGAAAAATTTCCATACTAGTCAAATTACAGTGAAAATCCTTTTTATAAAAAATAACATCCCCTGAAGGGAGACACATACCATGTTATATCCACCAGTCTACATTAAATGGTAGATTACAGTCACATTAAGTACTTCATCAGTATAGACATTTAAGTAATAAATCTCTCATTTAAAGGAAAGAAAACCTAGAAAACATATGTTTCAGAGAAGTCTATGAACTGAGATATTTATTAAAATTCTATAATAGCTTCTTATATAGTCTTGATTCCTCTACCCCTTCAGATGAGATAGTTCTGAGAGCACTTTCCCAAAAAACTTCTACAGACATCTTTATTCTAGAGTGATTTCTAAAAATAATCAATTTGTTTGTGTGAGGTCTATACCTTAAGAAATAAATTCATAAGAATCCACATGTATGTGCAGGTCCTTATATAGTAAGGGATACTATAATAATGTGCTATGTCATTTTCCTGTATGTAATATGAATTATATTAGCTGTGTGTAATATGAAAATAGAATATTAAGATGTTCTTTGTTGTATTTGGAACCTGGAATCTAATACAGGTTATTATTTTCTAGTCTATTATTCTATGGTCACATAGATAGATTAGATTAGATAGACAGACAGACAGAGAGTATAGATAGATAGATAGATAGATGGATAGATAGATAGATAGATAGATAGATAGATAGATAGATAGATAGATAGATAGATGGATAGATAGATAGATAGATAGATAGATAGATAGATAGATAGATAGATAGATAGATAGATAGACAGACAGACAGATAGGATACTAACAATTTAGGTGAGTCAAAACACAAAGAATTGCACATTAACTCTTAAATAAGAGAACATACATTATTATTGTGTCATAAAATCTAGTATTATTGGAACAAGGTTTATACTTTTAGGTATCACTGTATCACTGTCTTCCCGCTCATCATCATTTGCTCGAGTGGCACTAGTAACATCTCCATATGTCCTGTCTCATGCTAGAGTCCAAGGGCATCTGCCTGCTCCAGGAACATAAAGAGCCCTCAAACCATTGCATCAGGGCATGGGAATGAGGTCTATAATTGTTACTGGTATTTGGCATATCAAATACGACACAGGTAGCTTGCCAGGCTTTGCTGGCAGGTGGACATACTTTGTAGTCACCTCTAAATACAGCATCTGTTGATGAACCGCACAGCCAAGCCAGGCTGTGATAGGCTCTTCTGCTGGGTGAAGTTCTGATGAGAGGGAAGTCTGATGTGGAAAATGGCAGCCCCCTGGAGTTGGGGGGGTCGCCTGGCTTGTTGGCTAGGCTCTGCTGGGGTGGTGGGCCAGGTAGACCCGCCATCCCTCCTGAGTGCCTCGTGAGCGGCTGGGCACATAGAGATCCGGTTCCAGCTCTGCCCCATGTCTGTGAGTCTCTGATCAGCATACCTGACCGACTTGAAAAAGACTGTTGCAGGATGGGCCGATGATCTGAGCTGTAATAGGCCTGCCTGCTGGTTGGAGTTCTGATGAGAGGGAAGACCAGATATGGAAAATGTGCGGCCCCCTCATAGAGTGGGGGGGCGGGGGTCATCTGGCTTGTAGCGAGTCCCTGCTACACAATCTTTTTCTTGCCAAATGCCCACCAGATAGGGCGAAGTTCATACTCTCCATCTTAAGTTTAGGCTTCTTTTGTTTGTCAGGGGATGCCGCTAGTCCCTTGACAGCATCAGGGCAGAAGTTCTCTTCACCGCTAAGGTCACCGGGCAAATGAATGAAAAACTCAGAAGTCCGCGCAGTCCCACAAAGAGTTTTAATAGTACAAAAGCTCTATCAACGCAATCCAATATAATGAAAGAACTCTAGCCTGTTAGAACTTAGACCATACAAGAGAGCCTGAGTCTCCCACCAATGAGAGAGAATCTCACCCTAGAGGAGTCCTACCCAAAAGAAGGGAAGAAAGGCCTTTTCTTTACTTTTAGGTAAATGAGAATAAAGAGATACAAATTACAAAGACAAACAAATGACATTTCTTCAATGCTGTTGAGGTGAAACATAAGTGCCAAAACATTAAGAGCTGTGGGTCATCATCTCCATTCAGAGAACAAATTGAAAGGTGAGCTATGGCACTTCCCAAATAGCTTTAGTTTGGTTTTGGCTCTGAAACACAAATACTGTACTTTAAAGGGAAATGATATTTCAGCACTTCTGTTCCCATGGAAAAAATAATGAAGAATTGTAAATCTTTGAAGTGGAGGATATTTTAAACCAAGTTTTTGGCTTCAATTGTAAAGGACAAAAATGGATCCATTTATGTTTAATGAACTCCTAAAAATACTTCAATTCCTAATAAAATGACAATGGCTTCGATTTCTTAAGTTTCTTATTTTTCCTCTTAGAATTATTTAAATAGAAGTGTTGTTTCTCAGACAAATGACTAAAATACAGTAGCCATAACATAGGAATGTTGCTCTTCTTGATTTTAAACTGCCAAGGTCTATTTCATAAATTAGTAAAGTTTTCTAGAGTATGCTGAAGGTTGTCCTGTCCCTAGTTTTATGTGGTTATAAATTCCTAATTTATCAATAAATGTTTTGTTTCAATGTTAAATAATCTAAATTTAAAAAATACATAGGTACATAAATAACTACATAACTATAATGCAAAACAAGAATAAACTTTGATACATTTTAATTAGAAATTTAGTTTTAATAATGTACATTTTTTTCACAGCATTGTATATTGATTTTACTTTGTATACCTTATAAATGAGACATGTAATTAATTTGTATTTCATTTATTCTGTTGGTCTAACTACGTAAAATAAATTCTAATATCAAATATGAAATACCTATTTTATTTATTGAATGTATAAGTATGTCTTAAACTGAAGAAACATGTTTGAATAAGTTATTTCCTAAGTTAATAAAAAAATTCATATAGTTTTAATATCATG